>OZ025187.1:2002349-2279849 GCA_964019065.1 Catostylus mosaicus
CACATAGCAGGTCAGATGCGCGATAAGACTACCAAGCTTGTGGATGCAAAAAGGATGCAGTCGCCACAGGATGACAGGATAGGCAAACACTGTAACATATCTGAAAAAAGGAAGTCAGGCAGAGAGATTCGAACATCTGTTGGATTTGAAGCATCGTTTGATCGACCTGTGTCTTGTCGACAAACACCACCATACTTTGCAACAGTAGAATTGAACGGAACAACATTTTATAGTTCGACAGAACTGAATGTACCTTTAACATCAGATGATGATTGTAGAACCATGTTAAATACTATAACTCCTGTTTCTCATGCAAGGAGGAATATCGAAGACAATACAAGCAGAAATTATCTATTGCCACCAGCAAACAGTTCTATGGAAACTCAGCGAACACCATCAACATTACATTCATCATCTACGCTTAAATCACCAATATAAAATAGGCCAAATTCAATTTGTTTGCTTGTGCCAAGCAACTGCGCAATGACAGGCTCAAGGACTTCTTCCAACTAATACAGAGGTGCCTCTGAACGCTTAAAAACTTTGTTCTCTTTTATCGAGAGTATTTAATGAATTTTGGGTTTTCAAATTTCATAAAGTTTAGCAATCGATGACATATTAGCAGAAATACTTAAGTCCTTCATTGCCACTTTACATCCTCGTCGTTTTGCTTTGTTTTTTCTGTAATTCACTGCCACCTTGTGTGGCCCTGTGATGTGCGGGACAGATCAATAAACAGAAGAGGGTATCATTCTTAAAATTTGTAAACAGTACCTTTAAAAAGTGGCATATTTCACTGAAGATTGATACAATGATAAGTTGATAAAAAGGTGATAAAATGGATGGTGTAAATAAAAGGAACGCACAGGATCTCATTTATAAGTATAAATTCTTGAAATCAGTGTAAAAGTAAAGCTAATTATCCTCACATTACTTGCCAACATTGAAATGAAGAAATGAAATATTTTCATTATTTTGCATGAATAGTGAATGAAATATTGTCCCTATAGTAAGACTCTCAGTGTTCTACTTTCGAAGGAACTGTTAATTCTGTGCCAATTCGTCAATACAATATGCAAAAAAACTTGCTTCGAGCTCACTTTTAAGCCGTTGGTAAGAAAGGTGCTTCTAAAATGAAGAGTGAGCGAAAGAATTAAACATTTGTGTTAGAAGATACCTTATTTAGTGACACAATCGATGTTTAAAGATTTAAAGAACATAGAACGGTACATTTCTCAGAATTTTATGTTTTCAGCGTGCTCAATAAAGAGCTCAAAGAAAGATCAATAGTTATTTTTCTTTGCAGGAGGCACAAAGAATTATGCCATTACCTATATTTGCTCCTGCTAGGATGCCATTCTTGCTTTTCACCTTTATGGTCGAATGAACCAGCCAACAGAACCTTCTTTTGCGTTTATCAATCCTTCTCACTTGCGGGGATGTAGCTTCTACCAGTACACTACTGATTCACTTCCTGGGTGTATGCAAGTTTCAGTATTGCCAGGGAGCGTTTCTTTGAGGGAGTACGCTAATTACAAATTTAAGTAAGATTCTTCATCTAAATTATTTTGAAACAGATAGTATATTGGAGAAAGGCAGGGAAAGGTGACTGGTTCGAGGACGCTTGAAAATGACTTTGTTGAAAATGAATATGGTCTTACAGGTCAACAATTTTTGAAAATAAGCCATCATAGATAGGGCGTCTTTATTCTGAAATATTAGTATATTTGTTCCCAACTTTACCTGAGGGTGCGCTTATTACAAATTTTTGCTCGCAATAGGGGCGTACTTATTCGAAGTGATGCGGTAAATTGAATAATTATGGTATGTTAACTACTTCTGCCACTGCCAACTGTAGATAAAAAAGGTTATTATCATGATTATCATTTTGAGCGGCTTTTTTCATTTCTTAGACGTTTGTTAAACTACCGAATTTTAGCGAGGTTGACACTTGTATCCTACAAAATTTGATGATAAAGAGTTTCAAAAAAAAATTTGATTGTCATAGTTACGTCATAATGCTAGGTGAACAGACCGGAATTCACAGGGGAACAATGAATAGCCTCATCTCAAATCTAGAAATTTCCATGTGAGCTCAGTGAGGGTATTTAGTTGTTGAAAAGATTTGGATTTTTTTACTCACAAATTTATACAATATGGCAAAATGGGGTGAAGGAGACCCTAGATGGATTGTTGAAGAACGTCCCGATTCGACAAATGTTAATAACTGGCATTGGTATGTCTTCGCTTTGAACTAATTAAGCAGCTCCCGCTCGTGAGTCACCTGGACTGGGCCTAGACCTACTCACCTTTAGGCCCCTCTTCCAAGCTGTTAATGAGTCTTTTAACTGCTTTTGTCAGCATTCTTATCAAACAATCACTCAAGCAAGTGATTAAACATTTCTTTTTAATTAGTAAATCTAAACAAGCGATAAATAATTCACAGATATCACAGATATTCTTCAAATGTAGGCCACGACTGTCTAACTGTAGTTAGTTCTTTGTTGTACCAACTTGACACTACTCCTATTCACACCTCGCAGCAGAATCTTTTTATATTCTGCATCTAATTTTTATTTATTTAGTAGTCTCTCATCATCTTATTGTAAAACACATCTGCCACGTTGTTGAACCAGTTAATACAATAAGGGAACTGCAAACCCTCAATGATACTGGTTTAAATCACTTTATTTAGTTATTATTTATTTTTATTTTCACATGTTTAAGTAGGGTAGCTCTTCAGCATAGCTGATTTTCAAGAGGCTCTCCATTACAAAAACTTAGAAAATAACTATTTAATATAACTAAATCAACCTAATTACAGTTCAAACTATGAAAATGACAGCTACACAGCTTCACAGCTACCCTATGAAGCAATTGAAGAAGAAGAGCATGACTGGGAAATGTTTGTAAAACAATCCTTATTCCGAAAGATCACGAAACTTCTTCCACATAAATAGAGGCTTCCAGAGGGAATCCGAAATCCATAACACCCCTTAACGTTTAAACTCATCAGTTAGTGGAGGCTTTGTATTATACAGTTATAGATACTAATACATACAGATACAGCTTTCAAACCAAAAAGAAGCCAAAACAAGAGTTGAAAATGCATTTCTTGTCTAATCATTAAGAGGATTTTGAATACAAGTAGTTGCAATCGATTTATTTTTATGAGACAGAAAGAGTTTGAAATTTAGCTTGATCCTATTGTTGATTGTAACTTATTCTGCAGGTAACGTTGCTTCGCATTGAAAATTTATCTTTAGTCGGTTACTTGTTTATGGTTGTTTTTAAAATACTTTTACTTCAACTTGCTATCTTAGGACAGAGAAAAAAGCAACAAGTTGGTCAAAAGAAAGAATAACATCACTTTTAATGAGTGTGAATGTTAAAAATGAAACAGGTTTGTATTTAGGATTAGGATTTAAATTACCTTAGTGCAGTTTATACCTTCATTTGAATAGTTTGGCATGCTTTTATGTTGTTCGATCAGCCTTTTAAGATTGGCAAATGTTTTTAAAAGCTGGCATGCATTAGAAATATACTGTATATATAATAAAAGAATATGGATAAGAGCAAGAATGACACACATTTAACACAATAACAATCATAAGAACAGCATAATAATAATCATTAAATTAGTTCATTCTTGAAATATTTAGGTGGGAGTACTAATGTAATGTCCCTGTGGGGCTTCCCCAGAGTCTATGACACATAACAGATAATGATAGATTAAATTATATCTATTACTCAGCTTCAACATATCAGTGCTTGTGTTTTGATTTGTTTATTGAATATGTCATGCTAATCAGTGAGTTTGTGGGTGAATTGAGTTGTTGGGCAGTGTAATAGTGAAGGAAAGGGGGAGGGTGCACAAAGGTTATCATTTATACTGTTATTGTCTCTTATCGGTTATCATTCTCAAAGAGCCCCATTTGCTGGAATCAAATTTAAGTACATGTTCTTCTCAGATTGTAATATGCTAATGTACACTCCCTTTTAAGGTATTACAACTTGCTTCACACCCTTTTCATCTCCAATTGCCACCTTCTGATATTCTCATGTAAACCTAACTTGATTTACCTCAATCTAGGTGAATGGAAAGTTAAGGAGGTCACAAAAGTTGATGGTGAAGCTTCTGCCAAGTATGTGAATGTATTTGAAAAGTTTATTAGCTGCTTGATTTCATTGTAGTTTTGAAGTTAAAAAGTTCAGAAATCAGATGTTTTTTTAAACAAGTATTAAATAATTAGATATTTTATTCAAATCTGCAAGTTATGTAAAAGTTTTGTGCCAGATTTACATTCAGTGCTATGTGCTTTAAGCCATAATCCCCCATATTTTATATTTTTATTTTGTTTTTAGTAATCGTAAAGCAAAGCTGATTTTCTTCTATGAGTTTGTAATTAAAGTTGAATGGAAGGGTGAGTATTTCTTTGCATCTTTATTAGCTTTAGATGCAAAGGTGGAACAGGGTACTAGCCTCTTGAATGTGTGTAGTTGATCACATCTGAGTTTAGTTTAAGGTACCATAGACAGTTGGTCCGATTTTTACAGCCATATTCATACACATCTTTCTGCCATCCTTACTATCAATGGCATAATCAAGGTACTCCCATGTTATAGCTTGATATTTGTTTTGAAAACTTGTATTAACGGCACAGAAGGTGGCACCACTGTTATTTAGCTGTTAGGATTTGCAAGCATAAGAATGTATTACAGATCTGAGCAAAACAGCAATACAGTTGCTTAGAATGTAAGCAATATATGCACATGCTTGGCTCATGAAAGAAGCTGTGGTTGAGAAGAGCTCCCACTGAAAAAAATGAATGAAGCAAATAGGGAAGGCGCAGTTTAGCAACTTGGGCCATGTACTGGGGTAAAGAGGCATTGGATACCAAGTGGTAACAGGGAAATATGAAGGACAGAAGATGGAAGACAGAAATTTCTGCATTGAATAGGCAAATGCTAATACAGATGAGACATTATTTGATTGGCAGGAAACTTTTTTATTATAATGTGACAGCCAATGTCAGAATTTGACAAGGCACTGTATGACAATGACCATTTATAACTGGACAATGTTCCAGTTTTATTGCCTCTAAATTAAAATACACAGGCATTCTATCAACAAGATGATTTTCAGGTTTTTCCTGTGGTATTGCTCTTATCAACAATTGTTGCATGAAAATTGAAGTATGTTCTGTGCTTTGCAGAGCTGATCACAGAGATGAATATAAAACTGTAAATCAGCAATATGCGGCTTGATCTTTTAATTGTTTGTGAATTTACATCTTTTACTCTAGTCCCTTATTTGCAGGTTCACTAAAAGATGAATTTACCAATCATCAAGGATATATTGAAGTAACGAATTTAAGTGACTAAACCTTCACCAAAAAAATTGTTATAACTGCAAAGGTAATTGAGCATAACCCTCTAGTTACAAAGCATGCTTTTTACTCAATCGAAAGTTTACCATTGCAAATTACCATTCATTTCACAATAGCAGAAAAATGATTCCAACGATTCCCAATCACCAACCTTGGACATGCTTTAACCCTTTTATTGACTTATAGAAAGTACTGTTAAGAACTTGAGTGACCACACCCAAAAAAGGCACATCGAATTTTCCATAGCCCTCCCACTATATGCGAAAATATGTCCCGTCGTCCCAGTGTTAAAACTATAATGACAATATTAGGAGGTTTTACTAGTTTCTAGTGACAAACCAAGGGTCACATGGTGTTGCACTCCCAAATTATGAAAGGATCAGGTAATGACGAAGATGAACCAGAGCACAGATTGGTCAAGATAAATAGCCAATCACACGGGCTACCTCTCCTTTTCACGTGGTTTAAGGTCTGCAGCTAGTCAGTTGACTCCAATAGCTTTTTGGTTATCATAACTACTCTGATTGATTAAGTCCAATCTTAAATTATGCTCTGCTCTTTTTAAGCGGTGATCCACCATTATCATACATTTGTTATATTCATTCATCATTTCTCATGTGAAATTTGAGCTTTTTATCCATCCTTTCCTCGAATCTTCCAACATTACTTCTACGCAACTGATTAACAAATCTTTCTTGATCAACTGCGATAACTTCGTTTCCTGAAGTTCGCGAATATATAAAAGAGGTTTCACATTTTATTTTTATATTTTAGATTATAGTAACAGTTAAAGAAAATGCTGAAGGGCATAGAGAAATGAAGGAATTTGTTCGAAAAACCGGAATACCGCTAGTAAGAGAAAAATTAACACAGTATATCAAAGAGTTGAAGGAGGGTAGGTTTAAGTCCTGAATATTTGACCACATAATTGCAACGAGAAAGCTTTCATTCAATGTGTTTATCTTCTTTAAACTGTCATAATAAGAGAAGAGAAGAGAAGAGAAGAGAAGAGAAGAGAAGAGAAGAGAAGAGAAGAGAAGAGAAGAGAAGAGAAGAGAAGAGAAGAGAAGAGAAGAGAAGAGAAGAGAAGAGAAGAGAAGAGAAGAGAAGAGAAGAGAAGAGAAAAAAGGTCACAGGATTACTAGCTTACAGAAGAAATTCTTTACTTAAAGCACTACGGACATATTCTTTCCCATCCCATTTCAATAAGAAGCCCAAACCAATGTAATGTAATGTATGATTCTTAAACATCATGCTTGTTTCACTATTTTACTTCAAGATTCATTATTTGATTTTGCCTTGTTGCATTAGCACTGTTGATGCTATAAAATGGGAATCTTCTACTTTGTTGTAGAATACAGCCAAGGTATGATTCTTCCAACAAAGAAAGATGGGAATAGTCAACGACCTGCACAGAAACCTGTACAAAATAAAAAAGTAAGTACCTTATTATATGATCTAAGTTGCACAAGTTTAAAAATGTCTCACAAGCATGATATTTCTGTATTCAAAAGCCGATTCTAAATAAAATGTAATTAACATTAGTGATGTGTTTTCGTTTAAACTTTTTTTTATTAACTGGAAAAGATTATTGCTAAGCAGATCCTAAAGTATCTAGGTTTTAGATTCTTAATTAACTTTAAAATTTTAAGCATGTTACATATGTAAACAATTTAATTATTTGACCTTCTTTTGAAAATTCACAGATCGATTTAGAGCAACAAATGCAAGCGATGTCAAGTAAGTACAATTTTTTTAGTATTTAATTAACTTTGGTTACAGAAAAAACATTAAAGGGTCCTCGTTGTTAACAGCACTTCATGTGTAGAAGAGGTTACCCTGTGTAAACATTGTCATTATTATTATTATTATTATTATTGTTATTATTATTATTATTATTATTAGTAATGTGTGGGACAGTTATTCATTTCTTTAGTTATAAGATGCAAGCTGCATAATTCGATGTCCCTTCTGGTCTGTTTAACGTCACTTCGGTATTTACGTTTTGAAGTAGCAATTTCAGTTATTCTTAAAAGCATTTAACATAAGCGATTGATTGATCATATTCTTTTGTTGTCGAAGGAAATCTTCCCTAGCTTGACGTACTACTCTGATTTTTGTGAAGGGTAATTTGTATCGAATCATCTTTGTGTTACAGCCTCAACAAAAAAAGAGAATGACACAGTGAAAGTAGAATTGAAGTTAAAAGAAGAATTTAAAACTTCATCAGACGAACTGTATCGTGTTTTGACTGATGAAAATGTAAGTTATTTAGATGTAAGCTTTTTTTTCTATTTCGGTGCAATTTGTAGCTCCTTGATTCTTTTGTATGTTTTGATTCGAAACAAACGGAAATAGTAGATATTGGAGCATTCAATTTGCCACATAGCTGTATATATTAGTTTAGAAAAGCCCTACGAATGATTGCATCTATCAATTATGTAGTAAAAGAATGTACATTGAAAATCAAATTTTTTGTTGAAAATATCTTGCCTGCGGTCAAATTAATAGGCTATAAATATGCAATGCGTAATCGTTTTTCTAATCCAATATGATTTTTCCGGCAAGTTTGTGACGATTGTTTTGCAAAAAATTAATCAAAATGTAATGAGAAATGCAGGTGCTTTACAAGCAATACAAGGCTTGCTTGGTCGTATCTTTTCTATTCAAATCCTCGACTACTTTTCAAAGCTTTCTACACCTCTTGTTATTTCACAATCTGGAACTAATCAATCAGCACATAAGATACAGCACAGTACTTGACCCAGTAATAGATTACATTACAACAAATCAAACTGAGATGACAAAATATATCTAAGCTGGACCCTGCCGGCGTTATTGATAATTTTCAGTTAAAGTTTAAACATAAATTTTCAAGCCTTGTTTGACCAAAATATGTATAGATTGGCGATTCTTAGCTTTTTGCCGCACCGCAGTAAGCTCGTGTAGACGTTAGAAGCTTGTGTAGTAACTTGTGTAGACGTTAGAAGCTGGAAAATATAGCCTCAAAACGTTACTAAAAGAAACTGATCTAACTTCAGAAACTTCCAAACAATAGTTGGATTTCAGGAGATGTTAACGTTTTTCTTTTGATAAAAGTCCCAGTAGTATCGACTTAGAATCGACTCAGGTTAAAGCTTAATTTTTTAAATGGCAGGAAGTCTGAAACTCTAACAGAGGGATGGAGTTTGGTAAACCAACGACAATAGTAATAAAAATACCAAGCTTTTAAGTACAATCAATTCGCCCAACCTACAACGCATCTTCACTCTAATTATCTTCAGAGTTACCTGATATTTGACCATTTCTGACTGAATAAGATTAAATATCATTTTGTTAAATTGGTTAAGTTTTCAGTGTTAAGGGTATTCTATGCTTCGTTCCACAGAGGGTCTCAGCTTTCACTAGAGAAAAGGCAACAGTAGATGCGAGGCCTGGTGGAAAGTTTGCAATCCTTGGTGGGAATATCAGCGGAGAATTTGTCGAGTTAATACCAGCAAGAAAAATCGTTCAAAAATGGAGATTTTCTAGCTGGCCCGAAGGTGAATCATAAGAATTTATGTTTATTTTTGCTCGCATAATGGCTTATAAAGTCTGAAATTAGCAAACCTGACAGGCAGTGAATGTAAGAAGTCACATACATTTTGTGGGTTTCTCTGAAACTAAACTCAAAGGTTGGCATTGGAAAAGATACAAACAATCAATTTAACCTGCAAATTACACAAAGCCTGATCTCGTTAAACGACTTAGTTATTGACTAATCATGCAGATTGGACATTGTTATATATTATGTATTGTAGATTGTTAATTGTCATTTGTATATTATAATGTATTGTGTATTTAATGGAATTTCAAATTAAATTAAATGAAATGAATGAAATGAATCAGAATAGTCGATTTTTGCTAGAATAAGAACAATATCTGATGCCAAGATACGGTCCAAGCCCGAAGCAAGATAAAATTTCCTGGGGGGCTAATTTCCAAAAATTATACAAAATGCGCTAATTTTCTAATATTTTTTTTTGTTTAACATTCTGTTTGGGGGGCTAAGCCCCCTAGCCTCCCCGCTGGCCTTGGGTCTGATATGGCGTAAGCTGGTTCACTTGCAGTGACCCATGTTACAGTCAAATAGAATAGTTATTTCCCTAAACTTAAACTTTTCGAAAAAAAGTCCGCCACGTAGCGCAATTGGAGAAACTTAGTTTCTCGTAAACCAGTGATTCCACAGTTACCGGTGCTGTATCATCGTTTTATTTGGTGACCTTCATTACATTTTTAGGCCAAATGCGATGTGAATTCTCTATCTTTCTTGACACAAATCTTTATTTGACCCTAGGTTGCTTTTCAACTGTAACTATGGAGTTAGTGCAAAAAGAAGATTGCACAGTGGTAGAATTAAAACAATCTGGAATACCTGATTATGATATTGACAAAACTGAAACAGGTTGGAAGAGATATTTCTGGGAGAGCATCAAACAGACATTTGGCTTTGGAGCAAGGCTATTTTAGTGAGTTATTAATTGGCGAGATCGTGGTTTATGGTTGGAAGAGCAATGCTTGTTGAACACATTGAAAGCTTAATAGCTCCTAATGATGTTGTATGGATAACTTTAGGTGTTGTATGATACTTGCGATTAAAGAAATAATTTGTATCTTGGGTAAAATTTTCAAACAGCATGCATTGTAAAATTATGTTTCATTCTGAAAGGACTGAAATTGCTTTGTAGATCTGAAATGCCTGTCTCTGTTGTCTTGGTCAATACTTCTGCTAAACAGCATCATCAACAAAGTATTTTTTATCCTGGCTGCCGATTATAGGCATCCTTACATATATCTACAGTAGCCAGTTAGCTTTACCTTCTACTCACTTAAAGATCATATTGCCAGGGGTGGCGCTAGAGACCAAAGCAGGATGTGGCAACAATCCCGCAGAAAAACTTTTTCTGATGACTATGTCCATATTGTGCCAACACGAAAACTCGGAGGTGAAAAACTCAAAGATGTCCGATTTAGAACCACAGACTAGTCCTTTTGTACATTGTTGGTAAAAGAAATGCTTTAAAAGTATGTACATGGCAATTTAAAGATATTTTGAAAATATCCATAATATCTGCGAGTTTTCGGCCTATCCCCTCTTTGCCGCCTCTGGTAGAAGCCCATGGTTAGCTTGGGCGCCTACAACCTCTTATTGACGGGACGAAAGGTGTGGTTGTTGTTGTAGAATTGTTTTGATGGCAGGTAGAGATTGAAAGATTACTGAAGAAATAATGAAGCACCGTTGGGATTTTTGAAATTTACTATAACCTGCCCACAGAAAGCTTCTGCACTGTAAGCATGAGGTAAAGTTAGAATCAGATAGCTGCTTGACTGTTCTGCTAACTTTGTGTTGACAAAATCAAAGAAAGGCCCAGATGATAAAGAGCAAGAATTGACGGACAAGACATCGTCATCATCATGAGGACAGTTTTGTTCTTCTATTTTGCAGCAATCGCTCTTCTAGTCGTTGCGATAATATATATAGCGCAAAATCGTGATTATGTCACATCGATTACATTATACTCTGGTGAAGAGAAGGTTTGTATATTGAATATAGAATGCTGAATGAATTATGCCAAGTAAAATTACAAGGAGATTTCATTCTATTGATTGCTTAAAATATATCGATTTTTTAATCTTTGATGAAAACAGCCATAAGCACCCAAAGGCATCTTATTGAGTGCTGCTTTAAATCCTATTGCATCTTTTTCCTTGACTTAATGACAAATTTTATTCCTACTCCAAAGCTGCATTTTATTCCTACTTCCCCCTTATGTGTGTCTCTATACACTATGATAAACAGATGATCAGGGTGTGTGTTCCTTTTTGATTAGGATTGTGGGTGTTACTAATCAAAGTGTAATAATGATTATCAATCTAATAATGATAATTGCAATTTTTATGACCAAAGTATGTTTGATTATGCTGATTATATTTTCAGATTTTTGAACAAAACTATGCCAAAACTGACAATACTTACTGCAAAATGTGTTAATGGTCATTTTGCTGACCATGTGTCACACTCCCCCTCCCCCACATCCTCTGCCAGGTATACAATGGAGATGAAAGCCTTCCCTATAAAATTGTCACTGCCTTGTAGCCTACAAGAAGGAATCTTTCTGCTAGCAAAAAGATTACTTGTAGAGCTGATACATGTACTGCTTGCAACAAGGATGCACTAATATTTTTCACATGATAGACTTCTTAAGTTTATATTGTTATACAATGTATATTTACACATTTTCCAGACCAAATTTTGAATGTATTCTATGTAGCAAAAGTTCTTCAACAAACCTGCCTTTCCCCTTTTCAAATGCAAGTGATGCGTGAATGTCTTCCTCACATTACTTATCTTTATTTGAAGGAAAAGACAATAAATGATGTTGAGCTTGAGCCACCTCCATTGCAGAATGTTAAAAAAGTTGAATCAGGTTGTCATTTTGCATTTGAATTCTTGAAAGAGTAAGTATTCTATAAATCAATATCTTTGTAAAATGCTTGTTACTTTGGGAATATCAACCACTGTTCCCCTAAGGACTGTATATGGCATGAAAATGCAACTCATCCTATTTGTCCCCTTCAAAGTTATTACAAGTTGATAAAGTAGCAAAAGTGTCATTACCAAAGTAATTTATCTAAAGAAATAGCTTAAGATAAACTGTGTTTTGTGCCAGACAATTAAAGCAGGAAGAAAACATATAACATCAATATCAAGACCTTTGGTTTTTTTAATGGAGATCCTAGATGGATGAAAAATTTGAGACTATGAAATACCAGATAGTATGAACTTTTTGTCAGCATGAATTTCACATTGAAGCAAAGTGTATGTTTTCTACTGATTTTTATAGGAGGTATTTTCAATTCAGTTGTTTAATTATTTGCAAAAACTCAGCCTAGGGCCTGGTATTTCGAGTTTCGTTTGCAAATTTGTCAAGGTAGTCAAAAGATACCTTTAACTGCTTGTTTGGATATCATTTTGCAAATCAAGGGGTTTTGAAGACTATCTTTGCTGCAAATTCAATTCATTGTTATTGAGGTAGAATGCTGAGAACTTTACTCTTTTGTGGATTAAAAATTAATAAAATGAATTTTTTGGATATTTTTTATAGAGAGAGATTAATTAATTCTTTTTTTAAGACATGCATCTCTCATTATCTTGAAAGAACAAATTTGTATTCAAGATTTTGAGAATTGGAAACAATTTCCAAAACCATGCATGCTAATTTACTCTTAAAGTAGTGAACATGAAACATAATAAGATGTAACCATGGTAGGCATAGCTTTATCAGACTCTGCATTTCAGTTTCTTAAACTATTTTTTTGTGACTTTTTATTTGTTTTTTAGTTTTATCAAGGTTGGTAAACCTACCAATCATAAAATTTCTACAAAACCTCAACAGTTTCGAAGACCATTTACTGGTGCAATACGCCAAGGTGGTTTTTGTGCTGACTCAATGGATGCAATGGAAGGAGATACAGTTGGTATTAGTCCATGTCATGGACAGGGGAGAAATCAGGTAATTAAGAAGTTGGAGTTAGTGGTGTTGCCACTTGGTGGTTGTGTCCACCCCAGTTTTCTCAGAGGTCAATTTTCCATTTCTCGTAAATCAGGGGGCGGGGTTAAGGTATTCTGAGTCTTGTTGACAAGGACAAAGAAAATGAAACATTGTGCAACATTACATGGCAATGTGAAAGAAATTTCTTGACAGAAAGGGCGTTGCCTACATCCTCCAAACTTCAAAAGGGCGTTGTCACGAAAATTTCTTCCAAAGGGCATGCCCCAAACCCCTTTACATACTTGTCTACCCCAGTTTATTTTATCTGGTGATGCCACCAGTTGGAGCTTTGTAATTGGAACACAATTATCAGAAGGTATCTCAAACCAGTTAGCTTTTGAAGATCTTTTAGGGCCTGGGGTTATGGCAGCAGTGACTGTTCTTAGTGGAAGTAAAAATTAAAAAGTGACTTAATTAGATGCAAACAATCAGAAATGCCTGCTGCATGCCAAGGCAGGGGGGCAAGATGGTGAAATATTTGGAGAAAACAATAACAAATAAAAGAATAAGGCTTTTTGGCTGTGGGCAGAAGGGGCAAGGGCCTCCAAGCCATAGGCATCCCTGCAAATAACAATGCAATTGATTGTGAAAACTGCAACATTTGCTGCACAAGAATCAGAGCCATTCATGGACTCACGTCATTGAATAAATGTCCCGTGACCTTTAAGATCAACTGCTGTCCCAATAACGATCATTTTATGACGTATGCAAGGAAAACGTAAATAAAACTATTTTTTGCCCTCAGGAATGGACTTTTACAGAAGCGAAGCAAATTCGAAATGAAGGACGTGGAATATTATGCCTCACATGGGATGATAAATTGCATGGCAAAAGAAAAACTCTTTTATTTCAAAATTGCAGCAATGTAACCATCAAGCAGGTGTGTTTTGCATTTTTTTCTATTGTACCACTTCAAACACATTATTTTCGTAGCAGAAACACTTTCTTCCTGAATATATGCCCCATAGATCATTCCACAAATTATCAAATTTCTCCAGAAGCAGAGTACTCAGGTTTGAAGTAGTGTATTGCGTGTGTTGATTCTGGTTATGACACGGAATGACTGGTTACGGTACGGAGGCTGTTTTCGGTCTTTCTTATACAAACTCCCTCTAAACACCACACCCTTTTAGTTTAATCCATTTCCTACAAATATTTTAAATTCTTCTTCTTCTTCTTGTGCCACGTCAATTGACGTTGGCTACCATGCATATGAATCTCTCTCTGTCCTGAGTCAGATGGAAAAGCTCCCCTTTCCGTAAGCATCTCATTGCAGCAACGAGATCATCTAGGTACTTCTTTTTCTGCCTTCCTCTGGACCTTGAACCATCTATCTATGTCAAAGTACTTTTCAAGGGTATTTTTCAACGCACAGCATTTTTCAACAGTGTAACTAACTACTCGGAAAGTTCTCCAGTTGGCCCAATGCCTCTCCCAGTAGTTAGCAGCAGAATCGCAGAATTTCCAGCGTAGTTAGGGCCCTTGTTTATTCCCACTTTGCCCCGTATTTTGAAACTCAACTTTTGTATCAAACTTTCTGTATTAAGCTATCGTTTTGGGTACTTGCGACAATCTTTAAAATAATCATTTTACTTCAAGTTAGGCCAATGCGCTTCTTTCGCCTATTACTCTTCTAGGGCCTTTTGCAATTTTTCCATAATAGTGAAAGCATCTTTAAAATACCTTTACCCCCCAAACCTTTGCACAGCTTTGACCACTTTTGTTATTTATTTGTACATCTTGAACCTAGGTCCTAGAACAATAACCAAGGCAAAAATAATATGCCTTTGTATTGACCACTATGATAAATGTATTTATTACATCTTACGCACTTTGAAGATTACTGTTTCCCATTCTACTTTAATAAGAGAACACAACGGTTGAATTTGTTAGAAAGATTTTCGCTATGCGATAGTCTGCAAATTGCCGAATGGCCACATCTTGCATCAAACTCTGAGTAACAACATCAACTGTTGTCTTTCACCTGCAATTATCGTTTTACATGTTTTATTAAAGACCACTTTTATTTTAGAAATGGCAATATGATAAAACAAGAAAGCAACTAATGCCAACAATGAACCCAAGGCTTTGCGTTTCAAGTAAAGAGTCCATCCTTGTTTTGAAAAAGTGCGAGCCATCTTCTAAAAATCAAAAATGGAATGTCGTCATGACAGAAATTTTGAACATTGAATTACAATATGCATAGGCGCCGACTACGTTGGGGCTTGGGGGCTCGAGTCACCCCTGAAAATTGCTATAGGGGGCTGAGAGCTCCTTGAGAAATTTTCAAAAGCCTGCTCTTTATCGCATTTTTGCTTAATTTCCCGAGTAGGCATAGTATCTTCATCTGATTTTAATGAATAGAATACAATATACTGTTAATCAAAGGAACTACACTACACCTTTAGAACAACGCCTTTTAGTTTTCACTCATAGTGTTTTGTTCTACTAAGTTTCTGCTGGTCTTATTTTCTGTTCTATTTTACACATGGTTTAGAGAACTTTGAATTGAGTCCCCCCCCCTGCGAAAATCAAAAGTCGGCGCCTATGACAATATGTCAGCTAGAATTTTAGATTAATGTGAATTAAAGTTAAAAACTACAAGTAATCATGCATTGGTGTCAAGAAAGGGGGCAAAAAATTTATTTAAAAATAATAATAATAATAATTTTAATAATGATGATGATAATGGATATTAACAGGACACATGACATGACTATTCTCCGTTAAATACTACCTAAAATTTTTCTTTACTTCCCACAGTCTTAACTTCTTCAACAGCATTATTTTCC
The DNA here is from genome assembly GCA_964019065.1 of Catostylus mosaicus. Lineage (NCBI taxonomy): Eukaryota > Metazoa > Cnidaria > Scyphozoa > Rhizostomeae > Catostylidae > Catostylus > Catostylus mosaicus. The sequence continues at coordinate 2,018,124 of OZ025187.1, forward strand.
TTTCTCTGCCTCTTTCCATCTATGTGTCCGGTCAGTGCCAGATTCTCCAAACTCTTTTCCGAAGAACATGCCTCTAGGAACGTATTTGTCTTGTTCCTTATATGCATGATTCACATAAACAAACAGCCTGCTATTTTGTTCTCTATTTAACTTCTTATGTATGCAATCAAGCAGGCTAGCAGTTTTATTGGTTAATCCAAGTTGTGGTTTAGGTTGCTTTCAAGCTCTTGTTGGCCTTGGGCGCTAAGGCATGTGCCCTCAGGATTTGTCCACAGGATTCTGAGTTCCCATGCTAACGACCTCTCGGTTTATATGTACGTAAATATGTTTGACTACGGTTATGATATAGAGTCACATTTTAACCTAATAAGTGCAGTCAATCAAATCCCTGCATGACTAATTTGATTGTTAGGGTCGCATTAGGTGAATTAAAGTGAATGGTGGTCTTTCGAGATCACGGACTATTCAATCTGGTGTACAGGGCTTCCCCATATATATAGCAATCATTAGTAATACAAACAATATGTTAGAAAATTGTGATAGAGCAGTCCTGATGGGTGGTTGGTAGAAGCAATTTAACATGCAAATGTTTGATTGGATGGATGTAGTCAACTATTAGGGAAACATAGCGGAAGTGGGGGAGGGACAACGAAGGTGGAATGGGGTAGTAAGTAGTGATATTCGTTTTCTAATATTCGAGCGGGGTGCGAAGATTTGCACAAGATAGCGAATATGATGAGAGGCAAAAATGATGTCCAAGACAATGGCTTTATTGTATTTAAAACTGGAATTTATGAAAAACATGGAGTCGAGAACCTGCTAAGGGAGATGATTAAACTGTTCCCAGTGAAATGAATATTTTGCATAAAAGTTGATTGAGAAACATTTTTTGATAAAAAATACACATGAATGGAAATACAAAGTCGGAATGGACTGTTTCCTATACTTGATAAATTTATATACTTCACCAATAAAAAATGTTAACAACTTTCATCATAACATGGAGAACAAGCAGTCGTTTAAAACACGTGTTTTAGATTTCGTACATCTTAAGCCCAGGTATCAGGCAGCAGTCTCCAAACCTTTAGAGAGAAATTGATTAGCAACCAAGAAAGCATTAAAATAACCAAAGAGGTAACACATTTTGAGACATTGGCCAGTTTCCTCCACTCACTTTCAACATATTTTGATCGTATCCTAGGGCGTGATAGTGAGGGAGCTTAGATGAGCTCGACAAATACGAGTTTTTTTCAGCATAATTTAAGTTTCTCGGCAGAGGTTAGTCTTACAGAGTTTAGGTTGCTTGATTTTTTTTAAAACATTTAACATATGCAATTTTTGGCACATTCTCGATAGTATTTATATCAACGACATTAATGTGTTTGTTGCTCTCGGGCTAATGAAATATTTCGTCTTTGGCCATAGGGGTTTATGGCAGGTTACAGCAGCCGTTAACTAAAATACGGGCTAAATATCGTGCGAGAGTAATTTAAGCATGATAGCAAATACTTCAGACTGTATTTTATGCTCCATTAATACTCGCGATCTATGGCTAGATTTACATGTTTAAAACTTTTTCGACGTAAGCAAAATTTTTTTATTTGATAACCATCTGTATTTGCATCAACAGTAAAGGTGACTTGACATTACTTGTCAACTACAGTAAAGGGATGAAAAATTGTTTTTTGACAACAGAGGATTTAGTCAGAGGTCTTGAAAGTTTATAAGTTAAGCAACTATGCAATATGATTGTGAAGTGAATATGAAAACGTATTTGACCAATATCATTGTTACCAAAATTTAAAAACAGATTCATCTAAAGATAGGGCTTTATTTGCGGGTAAGAATGATAGCTACTTGATTCGCATCACGTTTAAACACACACCCATTAAGAATAACCTCAAATCTTTAATGTAGTGTAAATACAGGATTTTAATGATTCACTGTTGATCCAAAACCCCTTAAAAGTTGATGCTCAATTTTATTGAACTTTCTTGAAAACATATTGACCTTGCCTAGTGTATCTTGACATGCTTTCCTTTATGCTCCCAGTTCTTTGCTTGCTGAAGAAAGTTTGGCTTTTTGGCTTGCTGAATCCTTGTTACATGGAATAACTTTAATACCTTGTCTATCAGCACCATCAATACATCGACTGGTGTCACTTAATACCAACAGACTATCTTTGTAGATCCATTTCTAAAGAATTATGACAAAATAAGAAAAATAATAATGATTTTTTTTAACCAGATAAAAACTTCAGCAATTGTAGAATTTCTGTTACTAACGTTTGTTTTGTAAAAAGAAAGGTGCTGTAAAAAATATTCAAATATATTTAAAATTGCAGGGCTGTCCAATCAAAAAAGTGTGTATTCTAGAAGTAACCCTAGAGAATTGATATGCTTAGCAAAATTGGGTAGTGATAAACCAATGGGAAAAATGGGTTGCAAATGCAGGTCCATCACTGGCTTTTGCAATCTAGAGGTGAACAGGAGGAGCTCACTATCCAGTACACACCATCATTCAGATGCCACTGTTAGAAAATTATGTGATAGCATACCCCAAAATCGCCAAAATTCCCAATTTTTAAAGAAAAATTTGGGTGAGGTGGATGCCAAGCCCCTCATGCCATTGTGTCCCTACTTTCTGTAGTCTGTAAGTCTTATGCCTGCCTTGGTAAGTGAAAATATGATAACATGATTCTTTTCTAAATTTGTACAGTTTCTCATCTTCAGCAGCCTCTATTAACCATCCTTCAGATCTGCATATCCTTTGTCCCCTGCCAACCTTCTGTTCACATATCAATATCTCAAACCTTTTGTCAAAAAACCAGGAATCATTTCGAACTAAGAACAACACCTAAAGTAATGTAAATTTGGTTAGTAGATACCTGTTCTTTGACGTTACCATCACATTTTTCCAATTTAGCTAAGTTACTATTCTCATTTTCTGGTGGTGCTTGAATGCACACATCATCATTTCTTAGTAAATGATCCTTTGTAATATGCCAATACTGCAATAATAAAATAATTATCATTATAAAAACAGGAATATTTAAACAGGATGTGCACTTCTGCTGTTATCAGTGTGTGTCCTATGCTCTACACCTAAATTTAGTAAAAACCAAAAACATGGCAGCAGAAATGGTGGTAAAGGTGGAGGCAGGTGAAGGGAGGTGGAGGCAGTAGTGGCAGTTGTTAGTGGCAGTAGTTGAGATGATGGAAGTGGCAGTAGGAAGAGTGGTGGTCATGAGAACATGGTGATGTTGGTGCTTGTTGTGTCAGTGACAGTTGTGGTGCTGGCAGTGGAAGCAATGGTAATGACATCATTGGTACTGGGAATGGTAGAAACAGTCATGTGGGGCATAGCATGGCCATGAGCATTTTAGCAGGCAAGCGGAACATCACTTTCCTTGGTAAAGTCAGGTGGGTGGTCTCCGCTGTTACCTTAATTAACATTATAGCAGCCTGGGTGATCGCAACCCTCAAACAGCCACGCCTGTTGTGGTCTCTATCACACTCACTATTTCAGTCATTTTTCATTAAATAGAGATCTATGTTTTGCCTTGAAATTTTGTGACTTAAACAGCAAGTTGAGAAATCTTTTACCTTGATATTTGCATTTAAAGAAGAACATCACACTTTATTTTCTTTTTTGATGTGTATAACACAATTGGTATAGTATGGTCACATGCCTGCTAAAATTCTTATGAACAGGCCTGGTTAAGTCACATTTTTTATTGCCTTCTTAGCTTCTTACAATGAAAGATATTCACAAGTTAAAAGCAGTTTGTAGAATTTAAATTTCTAATACTCTCAATATGCATATATACCTGGTTACGTCCTTCTCCATGGCATTCCCATAGACCAACATTCCCAGATTTGTGTTCCAATGTATCTAAGCAAAGGTTTCCATTCAACAGTATTTCTCTTTAGAAGCAAAACAATGAAAATTTGAATTATGATTACTAGATATTCTAAAACATTCCATTATAATTCTTTCACATAGTACAGTAAATCCTCCCATAACCTTTTACCTTCTTTAGCTGTTGCATATAAGATTTTCTACAAAAATTCTTTGTCCAAAAAGGAGATAATTGAGAGGAGAATTTAAATACCAGCACAAAGATCGCATATAATACTGTGCATATTTGAAACATTCAAACATTTTTTGCCTTCTGAATAGACATATTCAAAGCTTAGCACCTAGCTCTAATTATTTCAGCTTACAACCTATTTGAATTAGACCATCAATATTTATCTACTGGAAGAGCATGACATAATGCAAACAATAAAAAATGATTACCCATTAAACTCTGGTTCCTCCTTTGCTATGTCCACTTCTTCTATTGATGGAGTTTTAGCCTCAACAGGAGCTTTCTGCTCATTTTTGGGGGTATCAACTACTTTCACAGTGGTCTATGATAGAAACATTCATCATTAGAGCAATGAAACTTTAAAGGGATTACCTGACTTTCTGGACAAACCCAAGTATAACTGATTCTCCAGGCAGACATTCTCTTTTCAGGTTTAGTACACAAAGAGAGCACTATCACTATTAGATTACTTCACCATAAAATCAGATTCAAATAGGTGCCAATTTGTACACCACTAACAATGGCTGTGCACTGGACATCTGGCACCATGCAAGGATAGCCATGCTGTGCTTCCAATTTGTTTTAGGAAAGGCCTTTAAATTTGATTTTACAACTATTTATGATTTTTCTTGAATCAACACAATCTATCAAACAGACCCTTGATCTGGCAAAAATAACCTCAACTTTGATCAGCAATGCTCTACATCTCGGCCCTTTAGTTGTGTTTCTAAGCTTTTAAAGTCAATTTTGAACAAATCGCCCAAAAGGTCAGTTTTCATCTGCCTAGGCAGGACTATATTCTAATTAAATATAATCAGAAATCCCTAAAGTGGATAAGCGGTGGGGATTCAAGCCTGGTTCACACTTGACTTTTTGAAAAGATATTGGGAGTGCATAAGGGAATTGCTTAGAGCATAAGAGTGCACTTGCCTTAAATGTGCACACACATAAATTTATATGTGTTGTTTAGTAAGTGCTAATTATCATATTGATTAATATGGTGTGCACAATTTGTGTTTTTAAAAGAATTTAGAATGATGCAATGACATGGCTATTGCTTTGATTTTGCCTACATAGCTTTAATTCTTAAAGGAGCTGAAGCAGGATATTAGCATAACTAGTTATGCTTTTAAATTGACGCGTGGTTAAGCATTTAAGAAACTTTCAAATATTATATGGGTTCAGCTGCAATGAAATCCAGTCACGTCATTATTACAATAGAGCAATTGAAGTGAGTATGGGAAATTTTATTAATGAACATTTAATGCATCACTTAATTATTTAAAGGGATGCAAAATTTGTGGGGTCTTTGGTTTGCAACAAATTCAAGGGGATATTTTACAATTACAAAAATTTTTCATTTCATGTCTACATGATATTATGTTTATTGAACTAGCTTTACACCTCTTATAATACTGAATCGTAGAAAAGAAGAATTACATGTTTCTTAGGTCAATGCAAGGCAGCCCGTTAAATTCTCAAAAATCGAGACGCTACCACAAGCACAACATTACAAACATAAAAGATACGCACCACAGCATTTGCCGCACTACTAATGTCCCTTATAAAATACAAGCAAGCTATAACTCCCCAAATTGCAAAAATGGAAAGTGCGATTGTTCTTGGCTTCAGCATTTTAATACTTTGTTATTTTGGCATAGCGATGTATTTCCCACTGTCATGGCCACCTAGGTCAGAGCGCTATATGCAACAACAACAACAACATCCACGTCACCGGCGTCAATCGCGTCTCCGTCGCGCAGGTTACGAAGCACCTTACTGTACGTGAAGGTTGACTTGCACTTTATAAAAAAATTGGCTTGAAATATGGTTGATGATCTATGCAATAGCTCAAAATAAGGTTGATCTAGAAATCACTGATCACTTCATAACAATTTTGTAATCAAAACAATCGTATCATACGCCATATGGCGGATGAGGACTGAGGCTGTTGATTGTCGATCAATCGATCATTAACATTTGCTTGATCAATCAACTCTTCCCGACCTCAATGTAAGCAATTGCAAAGATCATCAACCTTAAAATGTGCGATATTTTGAGATTCCCTTGAATGTGCAAGCTCTGTACCGAGGAAAGCTACTGAAGTTTGGTACGATAATTTTAAAGAATTTGTATTTTAGATTTAAAGGTGGATTATTGGATCAATCACGTTGTACCGCAACAATCCAAATTGGACCCATTGCTGTTTCTATTATCTCTTAAATATAGAACTGTGCAAAATAAACGATCATGCGGATCATACCCAACTATGCTCGTTCAAAAGCAGTTGATACGAACGAGTTAATACTTCTCGGTGATTTCAAACTTTTCCTTTGTCAATTTTTGCAATGAAATAGGGTAGCTAACTTTTTTTGCCATTGGGTTATTGGACACAAAGCTACATGGACGTGGCAAAGGGGAATTGTGGAGCGACAGTAAATCTAAAATAAACTCAAATTGCAATTGTTGTTATTTGTAGTGTTCGTGACTCAGTGTTGTTTCTTCGTTCTGTGTTGCAATTACTTGTCCTTTTGTTCCCTTATTAGCTTGATTTATAATCGCTTGATATATGTTGAATGTATGCTAAAAATAGCTAGATTTTGATCAGTGCTGGAAAACAGACGGTGGTCATCTCTCACTTCTTTTACAAGTTTAAATCTACCAGATACCGTCCCCTCCTTAATAGTATATTGAAGCAGGGTGAAAGACCAGAGTGGAAAGTCGGGCAATAAGATATGGGATCTTAATGATCGGCGTTGATTAGGGCAAATCATGAACTTTGTTGTCCATAAAGCTGGAAGATGTGCAGATTGACGATGAGAAGAACTAGCTGTGATTTCTTCTGCCGTCAATGGATAACATTTGCAGATTCCGATAAATCCACGATTTGCTTCGGATGGGAGTCATTGATGGGGCAGCGAATTTCAAGAGCCGATGATGTTACTTAGGTTTGGATGTGCACAACTGATAGCTTTAAAGCACAAACGAGTAGATCAGAGATAAACATTGTTATACTGAATAAACTTTTGGTGTTCAAAAATTTAATTATTAATACAGTTGCTCGCTATTAATACGAGCATAGTCAATCATCGTTCATCAGTCCTGGTAATTTGCAAAAGTAATGCACCTGTGATAATGAGAAAGGAAGAGGGAGGGGAATTCAATCACGTTTAAAGGTCAGAGGTGAAAAGCAAATAGGGACAACAATAGTAGGTCTTGTTAGAAAAAATTTGAAAATTATGTCGGCAATTCTATCTATAAAATTTCATGAGGTCATTCACGATTACCTACGCACCAAACTGGCGAAAATTTGGAAAAATACATGCAAAGAAGTGATTTACTTTTCTATTTTGCACATTTACCCGAGCATATCAGTATCACAAACCCCCTCCCTCTTATACGCCAACATGCAATTTTGCTTAACTCCCTTTGTGCGTACGTTCTAAATTATTGATCTCTCACGATGATAGCGAAACGTATGTTCTTGTTTTACGTTCTTCTTGAATAAGATTCAATCATTTGATTGCAATAGCTTAGTAACGGTGAATAAGGAATTGTACGTTGAAAATTAAAACATTAAAATGTAACTGATTCTGAATCCTTCTCAAATATGTGCATCAACGTCCCTGCTAGCAACTACATGATGATGTTGCGTTTATAGATAGGATTTTAGATCTGCAAATTTAAGTCTAATGCTAAAGAAAAAACAATAAATCACCCCTGTGACGTCATATAATAACCCAACTAATCACGGTTGACTGACTACTGGTCTGGATCGAAATGGCCGCCAATTTGTCACGTGGTACAATTGACCCCCAGCGAAGTACAAATGGAGGACGAGAAAATGGCCGAACAAGCGATTGCAGCTGTGGGAAACGAAGTTGAAGTTTTGGTAGAGGGAAATACGGATAATCAGACAGGTTTGTCCCTCAGCATTGATACGCAGCCAATGATAGCCCTTCAGCCATTTGCTGAAACTGATGAGCTTGTAATTCATACCAACGAAGATGGGCTAGAGGATTCACAAGAAGTACCAGCAGTTGGCGAAGAACACGAGATTGCCTCCATCCCGTCGTCACCCAAAGAAAGAAAAAAGAAAAGCAAGTCTAGTAAAGGAAAGTCCGGCCAGGGAAGTGGTAAAAAAGCTTTTAAAAGATCTCTGCAAGCAGGGGATGATGAGAGTGGCAGGAATGAAGTCGATAAGCCGAGGAAATGGGAGCGGAAGAAAGTTCAGATCAAAACTTTAGAAGGAGAATTTGCTGTTACAATGTGGGCATCCGGTAGGCATTATGACAAAGAAATATTGAAGTTTTGCTCTTTGTCAAGAGTAAAATAAGTTTAATTCTGTGAAAAATTTTGCCTTCTTAGCTCTGCCATTCAGATATTTATAAATGTATAAATTATATTCCGTGGATAAATTTTCACACTTTTGAATGAGCAACATCGTATCGCTTTACTCTTCAATGCTTCATCGTGCGCAGCTATTATCAGTAGGTAAACAAATGTATTTACTTAGCTTTGCTTATAGGCCAATTTATAATCATCACTGAGGCATTTTATAAGCAGAACTAGATTTTTAAGCTAATAACTGCATGTGTCCAAATTTTCAAAAGCTTCAAACACGAAAAGCACAGTTATGATTTACCTTAAAACCTTTGTGACTTTGTTGCAGAAGTTACATTACACATTCTTTTCCTTTAATGAAATATTTTCTTTCCATAATAACTCTGAATGGCCACCATGAAGAAAATATTGCAATGACCTAGGTTTCTATCCCTTTTACTGTGTATTTCTTTATACTAGTTTTTATCATAATATAAATATTAGTTTTATTAATAATGTTTAGTTAGCCTTCTTTTTTCTGTAAAGTTATTTCCATCTAAACTGTTTTAATCTATCATAAAGTTCCCATAGAATACATTCCTACTCAAGTAACCCTAGAGGTCAATTTGATTGCCAGCTACATTAATTGGGGTCTTATTCTGTTTTGCAGAGGACAAGAATGCTGAAGAGGAACAAAATGAGCAAGATTTTTCAGACTACATGACTGGTAAAAAATTACCTCCAGGTGGACTACCTGGAATTGATTTGTCAGACCCAAAACAGCTGTCAGAATTTGCAAGGTGAGCTTGTGTTTCTACTACTTCCAAGTTTATGATAATGATGAAAAAATACCAGGACAGAATGACAAGAAATTATATATTTCTTGATTCACAGGCTTTTTTTGTTCTTAATTTAAAATAATGTAAACATGATGTGACTTTTTGGTAACTTTTCAATACATGCAGCCATAATCTTAACTTAAAACATGTGAGATTACCAAACAGCAAAGCTATATTTAAATTTTAAGTACTAAAAATTTGTTTGGATATCAATGTCATTAATTATTTAATTTGATAACCTTGTTGATAACTCATGTAGTTTTATTGTTATTTTGCATGCCATATCCTCTGTTTTATTGTTCTTGGGAATATTTCAACTGCTCCTTATGCATAAGCAAATACACTCATTTTTTATAAGAAACACTCTAAGAAACCGACCCCTCTGGCAGAAAAAGAATTAAGAAACCTGAGTAGTAACCGCACTCAAACTTAAGAAACTGCACAAAAACAAATTGTGCTATGTTTATATGTAAGAAACGCCCAAAATTGAATTACAAGGTGCTCGAAATTGAAGTACCCATTGACCTTTCATGAGATGTTTTTATAATGGTTTTAAAATGAGGGTATCTATATGAACATGTGCCATGAGAATATTTTTATAGTTAATAATTGAATTTTATTAATTGTATTAATTGCAGGGACTTTCAGCATTTTTATGTTAATCTCAATGTTTTTGCTTTGTCCTACATTTGCTGAATGCTCAATGAAAGTATTTCAGAATCTCCTTTTTAGAAGCAAAAGTTTTTGAAATTTTATAGATATAAAATTGGCAAACATATTTTCCCCGCTCAAATGTTTTCTTTGCCATACACTCATCAGTGTATTATTCATATTCATGTATGCAAAATTCAACTAAACTAAATCAATGCTACAATGCAATTATAACAACAACAATTAAATGTATATAGATAGACATGAATATAAAATTATTTTGAACACGTTGTAGGTTTGTTGACTTTCTAAGGAGGAGCTCACTCAATAGGTAGACTAATCAATTATGGTATGATGAGTTGAAAGGTGACAGAAATGTACTTTTTTAAATGTTGAATAAAGATCATTTGTAAGACAATGGATGTTGCATATTATTTTCTTCTTTTTAATGTTATATCCTTTTATTATTGTAAAATTTAATCGAAAGATGTCATGGCATCAGCTTTACAGATCAATATCATTGATTGTCTTCTCTGCAATATCAACTGAAAAGTTTGCCCTATTCTATTATGAAGCCTTCTTTATATTCCAGAATGAAGCCAAAGAGGCAAAGAGAAGATGATAGTATAAAGACAATTGCATGCCCACACAAGGTCTGTTGCAGTTGCAATACTATATTCATACCATTAGTTTGTAATGTGGTCTTAACAGTGGTTAGAATCAGGGATACATTCTAGGACAAAGAGGAGCACAACATCAATTTAAGGTGCAGAGCAATAGAAAAGTAAAAAGTTAGCCTAAATTTTTTGAAGGCATAATGGCAGTTTCTCTGGAAATAACTCTATGCAGCAGTATATTGAAAAGATAATAAATGTACGTTTAGCTGCAAATGCTGTGGTGAACAATTTTTAGCATCAAAGTTCCTTATACTATTTTCTAATGCATCATTTACCACAATTTATTCAAAACAATTGCCAAAAATGTTAGTATACCTATTTTATGGTATCTATTTGTATACCTAGGCCAATTCTTTTGATAATTGTCATATAGTGCAAGTTGGAGAGGGAAACCACATAATAGGTAATAGCACTTGTGATTGCTTATTTGTTTTGACCAATGGGCTTCCACTTAACCATCTTTTAATTGACAATTCCCAGTGAGAAGCCAAAATCCTTCTGTCTACTCAAATCAGGATTTTGAGTTTTAGTATAGGCAGATTCCAAAAATTCTAAATGGAAAGATGATCTTCCTTGCCAAACAATTAAAAAACAGATGTTTTCTTCAAAAATTGAGGTAAAAAAAAATTCCATGGATAAAGAGATCCATAAAGTTTTTACCTGTTTATGGCTGAGGTATTTTAAATATACTAGCAATAGTGTGAGATTGAAGCATATAGTTTCATCAAGATTCTTATCGATGGTCATCTTAATTAGACATGTTCAGATAAAACTTTTGCCATCATCTAGCAAAAGCAACCCCCCCCCACACACAACTTTGCCAAGCAGTGGCTGCATGTAACCATGTAACCATCCATTTGACAAACTCCTTGACTGGTAATTCCAGCTTTATCTTTGACAACAATAATGTTACCTTTCCTTACCATGCTTTATCTGTAGTTAATAATAATAATAATAATAATCGAATGTTTTAACAGGATGACCTATCAGTACATTACATACTGTTATCATTAGGGTCCTGATACTTAATAAATTAATGGCAAAGATCTAAAAAAAAAAAAAAAAAACTAATTACAAAAGTCCAATACCGTCCAATCCAAAGGTAAAATAATTTTACATCATATAAAATGATTTTCTAAAAATCGACTAAAAAGAAGATTGGATTCAATCTTTCTGGTTCAACATTTGCAAGGCTTCGTTACTCCTATAATATCATTTATAATGTCCCCTTGAAATCTAACCAATGACATAAACTTATATTGTAAAACTGTATTATCACCTTTCTTTAGTGGGTCAAAACTTCCCTCAATGCAATGCAGACAAATTGTTTTTGTGATTTTCTTCTCAATGATCTGTTCCTTGCTGTCCTCTTTCATGCTTGGCCTGTCTTTTCTCCATTTTCACTTTAGTTACAATTTTCATATTGATTTGGAAAAAGCAGATGACAAGGAAAGAAACAAAACTAATTTGTTCTTGTATTCTTTCATTTCTATCTTTACATTCTTCTCTCAAGTTTTCACTTCCTTTAAATTATTCTCCATATACAATTTTTACTGCTTTTTTATATCCAGTTTGCAACTGTGATTCATTCTCACCTATCTTTCATTCTCTCACCTTTCTCACCCATTTCTCCTCTCATTTTTTTCTGCACTATAGATCTACTTCCTATCAATTTTGTTCTTTGTTACATTTTTTCCACTTCCTGTTTAGTCAGTTTTTGTCATGACTCACAGTTTTTTTTCTGAATTCTGAACTCCTTGCAGATTCCCCTTTATCCAGTATTGAAGACCAAAACCTTTGCTTGTATCTTCATCACACCCTTCCAAATTTTTTCATTCTTCAATCTTCCATTAAAATCTATTAATCAAAAGAGTTTGTTTTATGATCCTTTTTCTGCAATAGGGTTGTACAAAAATGTTTAAAGACAATTCAGCAATGAGAAAACATCTTCATACCCATGGACCAAGGGTGCATGTCTGTGCCGAATGTGGAAAGGTGGGTACATATTGAAAACTTGTTATTTAATGTTTTACTGACAATGATAGCATTGCTAAAAGCCAATCCAATATCTGCAATAGCTTGTGTCTTTGCCAATGTCTCTCTAATGTCCCTTCACATGCAGCATTGATCAAGCAGCTCCTGTTTGATTTTTTTTAAAAGAATTAATGGAAATTGAATAGAAACAATTCAAATCTTCACTTAACTTTAGGCGTTTGTTGAAAGCTCGAAACTAAAAAGACATCAGTTGGTACATACAGGTGAAAAGCCATTCCAGGTATGTTATACTGACCACCATTTTGCTTATCTGTTCTCAATGAATTGTTTTGTTGCTTTCTTGTCTTGTTGCCCCCATTCTTTTCAGCCTTTACAGTGCTATTCATCACAAATCCTGTGCTTACTTGCTCCAATGAAACTCATGTATTTGTACTAGTTTTTTTAAATACTTCGATTTAATTCTTTGTGAGCTAACTACCTGTTTAAGTATGATAAAAATTAGAGGAGCGTCGGCAAACACCAATTTCGCTTCTTCAAGACCCCTGTAGTATCAATTCATTCATTCGTTTATTCACTTATCCAGTCATTCAATCATGCATTTAATCATTCGTGCATTCTTTCATTCACTGACTCATTTTAAGTTGAGATAGTTCCTTGCACTAGGGACAGCCAATCAGGAGCTATTTCTGATTAGAAAGATTAAACTGTGAAAGCACAGTGAACCACGATGCTGAGGGGAGGCGATAGAGACATATTTTCGCTGTTTTGCTGAGACGATACCGCTTTCTTATACCAAAGAATTAAAGCATTAAGACCCGAAACTAAGCTCCTGTCTGCCGATCGCTGGATTTATTAGTAATATTTCCTAAAGCTTTCTTTTTGTCGGAAGATAAGGATGGCAAAGATCGTATAATATCAGAATACAAGACTTCACAGTGCATCCATCAGAGCCGTCGAGAGCCGTCGGGGTATTTCATTGCACCGGGTCCCGATTGGCAATCAATTTTTTATTGAAATAAACGTTTGCGGGCCCCGGACCTCCGATCCCGCCGTAAGAGCTTCGTGGCATATTGGCTCTTTAAAGTGTGGATTTTGCGCTCAGATTGTGAATTGTAGAAACTTTTAAAAACAAGGTAACAAACGGAATTAATTCACTTGAAGTTGCATAGAATTTAACCAATTATTTATTTTGTAGTGTACTTTCGAAGGTTGTGGCAAGCGTTTCTCACTCGACTTCAACCTGCGAACACATGTTCGAATCCACACGGGGGATCGGCCATATGTCTGCCCGTTCGATTCTTGCAACAAACGATTCGCTCAGTCAACCAACTTGAAATCGCACATACTCACACATGCAAAGTCAAACGCTAAGCAGGCGCAACGGTCTCAATCTGAAGAAGAGGACATCGCCCCTGAGATGGAACTAGAAATGGAGATCGGTACCGAGTCACCTTGATTGAAAAGAGCATTCAGTTATGGTGCATTGTATGGTAAAACTGAATTGTAGAAGGGACCCTGCGCTACTGTATTATTTGAACATATCCCTGCGCAGGAATTTATTGTTAATCGCGGTGAAATGCTGTATGGATACTGCGATGGAACATTTTCTTTGGATTTGTTTTGGGGCTATTTGAATGATAAGAGGTCAGACCTTTGAAAGGTGTAAAGATGGCAGTGTTTTTAATCGTAAGGGATGTGGTGGACAATCGATAAATTGCATACAAACTGCATTTAGTTAAGACATTGTTTGATACAAAACACAATGACCCTACTTGTGTGTAAATAGTAATAGAGATATCGTCAAATGGTTACTTATAGAGATAACAGTGAAGTCTTTTAGTGCAAGGAAAGCCATCACGTGAATGCGCATGTCACTAATGTATGGCAGCACATGTACAATCACAAATTTGTAAAACGATCACGTGTTTATCATTATCATATAAGATCAATAAATGTGATTCGTTGCTTTATCAAACTGTGAATAAAATTATAAAAGTGCATACTTCTTATTCATTTATTTATCAAACAAAATCGATTCTCCGGTGCAAAATGAGGCGCGTGAACACCTATGCAACAATATCTCGTCTATTATAAGCCCTGAGTTTATTGAATCTTGAACGAAACCGAGTGTCTTTAAAGGCATATTTACTAAACTCAGGCCGTGTATAGCCATACTTCGCATTATTGCAATCAACATCGAACAAACTTCACAGTTTAATCCTTAAAATGAAGAGCCTCCAGATTTTTACCATTCACCATGTTTAGGCAAATTAACATGAAGAGAGCAGTTGTTTAATTGGACTCTAAAAGGCTTCCTTCAACGCAGCTTGTAAAATGACCAGCAAGAAATGTCCCTCTCTCCCTCCCCATCGTCAGGTTGCATGGCAAATTAAGACGGCCTTAAAAACGTTGCATATGTGTTCGACGATGTCAAACGAAAGTTATTGCCTGGAAGAAAAAGATATATCTCTGTGTGATCTTGTCGCTATAACAGATGTGCATACACAAATTTGACTTATCTTCTACTTGAATTGTTCGTTATTTCTACACGGTAACCCAGTCAAGAAGACTGCTGTATAGAAGGCCGTATCAAACTTATCAAAACTTGTGATTAAGGCTGATGTCTGTCAGTATGAAGAATGAATATGAATAAAAGAAGATGGGGAGAGGCAAATTACTTTTCAGCTTGATATTAAAGTTGCTAACGGATTAATGTTGTTTGATATCGTAGCAAACTATTGCAAGTTTTTCGCACCCCAGAAAGACAAAACTCTTAAAACAATGATATCGTGCCTTAAGTATCGACGTTTGCGTAATTTCTTCCAAGATTTTCATCGTTTTCGTAAATGTCCCTGGCTAAACGCTTCACGTAATCATAAGGACGAATTTATATCGCTTTAGATTTATTATGTCGAAAACCGTAAAAATCGCAGTTTAAATCGATTATCGCAAATCGCAATGATAAATTTTCGTGATATTTACTTTGTCTCTTCGCTTCAGTCTCAAGCTTGGTTATTCAAGCCGTATTCCTATCTGTCAAGGAATCAGGAAATACAAAGAAATGCACAGAAACAGCATTTGTCAGTTGGGCACATGGAATCTGGTAATAGGGAGTCACTTAAAAGTTCATTTTGTGTTGTGCCCAGTTATCCCATGCAAGAAGCCAATATCTTCATAGCTGGATGTAAACAAGCCTATGCCCCTCCTCGAGTGACGTCCCTGGCTGCTATCCGTGGCGCAGCTAAAGGGGGGCAGAAAGAGCAGCGGCCCCCCTCCCACCAAGCTTCCAATAACGTGTTTGTCGGAAAATTTGTCAAAATTTCTAAAGTTTGTCGGATTATTGAGTAATATTTTCAAGTTTCGCCACTGCACCAAAAAATCGTTAATACGCCACTGGGCCTAGTTAAAGTCAAAATTTTGAAGAAGGAACTCGTGAAATCTTCAATTAAATTTAATTTATTTACAAATAAAAATTTTCTCATTAATAAATTTCTCAACAGAATTCGATACCTAATGACATTGCACCTGGCATTTTATAAATCATACACTTCCCTTTGTCAAATCAAAATTAATTGTCGTAAGTTGTGAAAAGAAATGAGTGAATTCACAACTTATTTTCATTTTCAATGCGTTAAAGATGTTAAATGGTATATTTTGTTGTTGTTTGCGATCTGGCGCTCTTTTCTACGTAGCTTTGCTTCTTCTCCCTTCCAATGTTAATGCTGTATGTCTTCTCTTCCACACGTGATGCTGTAGTGAGAACATTTGATAGAAATATTTCAATAACAAGTATCGAATAGGGTGAAATTATATAGAAATTGAAATTATTGAAGTTTACAAGGCCGCTAATAGAGTATGCTGTGTCACCACCAAGCGATTCTGACAATTTGGTCCTTGCTAGCAACTCAGGTAAGGGTATTAAATCCGCGCGACGAAGGAGCAAGCTTGCTGACTCGACTTTTTTACCTCGGCATGCGCGAATGCTGCTGAAAAGTGATACAGTTGGCGCAAGGATATGGTCTGCACTGTAACCGAAAATCTGGAGCACAGTGTTAAACGTTCCTCTGTAATAGTGAGTCAGTACTTCCAGTTAGTGAGGTTTTATTTTTTTGGTAAAGTGGCGCTAAATTAAGTGATGTCTGGAGATTTGCAATAACTGAAAGCAATCCATGGTGAATTTGCCGTCAAAATAGGCGTCCAATCCTTTATTTGCCGACAAGTTAGCAAAATTTTCCGACGAAATACTCCTTCGTGGCCAAAAAATGTTTTTGTAACACAATATATTCCATGGGGATGATGATGATCATGATAATGATGATGATGATGATGATCATGATGATGATTATGATCATTACTTCCCTAGATTTTACATGCACTTTGCATAAAAAAGATTTCAACATTATACATAGATCATTTCAGTGATGAAAACGCAATGAAAAAAAAGCATTGAATGACTTTTTTACGAAGTATATGCAAACCCCTGTCAGACACGACCAAGAAGCAACTGCTTCGAAAGAATATTAATTAGAAATCTAAATTACATTGAATCTAAAAGGGACCGATTGGGAAATTTCCCAGTGTGTCACTGAGTCAAAATGCTGTTAAGAAGTAGACTAGTGCGACTGGGTTTAATAAAAAACAGACTCTCGGCGCCATGATGATGTCTTTCTACATCTTTATTTTCTTCTTCAAAGTTCGCACCCAATGTCATTTGTCCAGAATCTTATAAGAAATATTTGAGAATTTTCCAGGAAAGTTAAATCCAATTACTTTTGTCTTTGAAATATGGAATATATACACACTTACGGGATTTCTGTACCATCTGGATGGCCCACCAAATGCCCCAGAAATAGCCAATGAAAAAGTAAACAGTTGTAGCTAACTGGCATATCGCAGCAACAATGTTCCACACAAAAACCTCCAGCCATCGATTTGCCATATTTGGTTCACAAGGACATATCAATGAGGCAAAAGCACCAATCGCAGTCCCTATTATAAATTATGATGATCTATGTTATGCTTTAATTATGCCAAAAATGAGACACATTTTTAACTGTTGAAGATTTCAATAAAATCAAGCATGCAATGGGTGGCGTTGATCTTATTCGGTATGGTTACAGCAGTGTACCACTTTCCTAGCTAATGCAAAAGTGTGCTAGATAGCCTATGCATGGGCAATCGGATAGCCTGCATTGAATTGTGTCCGATAACCAGTTTCATTTTCATGTCCATCCGATAGCTGATAAAAAAGTGTGTTTGATGGTCGACACATTAGTAAGTCGGATTGCTGGTACCAAATTGTGTCGGCAAGGCCGAATCCAGCCATCTCCGACCAGGGGGGCAAGAAAGACAAAAATCCCGACAATTTCTGACAAAATTTCCGACAATTGACAACAAAAAAATAGAACCGTTATTTTATCTATTGTTTAAATCACGTCAAAACTCCGACGAAATGACAGTTTGTGGTCCTTTGGGGGGCGCTCTGCCCCCCAGCCCCCTTATTGGCTTTGGCCCTGTGTGTAAGAAAGCAAGTCAGATAGCTGGTACTAAAGTATGTCAAGTTATCGTTCCAGGATAAATGCAAGTCGTGATCAGTAACACATTTATTAAGCAGAAGTCAAGTACAATTCATGCCCTCAGATAGCCTGTGCCCTTTATTCTGGAACACAGGCTAGCCCTCAGAAAAATAAGCCAAATTATCTCATTTTACTATTTTTCGCCCTTATTTCTACTGTCTCACCCCTTGCCCTGGAGTGCGGCAAGTGTTCATCAATTTTAAGAAATAAATCGGATGATCTGAATATGTCTTGATGTTGTAAATTCCAGTTCTACATAATGAATTATATTAAAACACTGTTTTGCCGTCGCCCTAGTCTCAAAAGACAAACTCCTACGCACTTAAATTGGCTTCAGAATCTGCCATAATCCATTTGATGAATTTTTCACAGAAATAACAAGTGCACGGTGAACGAAGTGGAATGTGGTTGATTTATATTCATGTGATCCCAGAAGCAAACCTTTAAAGCTGGAACATAAAGCGAGCCGCTAATTATGAATTTGATAACTGTGGTCAGGATGCAATTGTGTACAACTTAAAAGAAAAACTATGCTTGTAATTGCTCAGTATGGCTCGTTCTGATATATAGCATTTTGAATATCGAAACTATTGATTATTTATTCTTTTCCCCTTGAAAAACACACCAATCTTCTTCTGAAAAACCACTGCAATTGGAGTGGCACAAAAACAAATAAAAACTATGTACAAATTAGAACCTTATTCGTCTGCGTTAATTAGAATCGTGTTTATATCCATTGCAATAAACAGTATGCCTGTTATTTTCCTGAAACAAAGTAATAAATTCATTCTTTTTGGCACACAGTAATGTGTTCGTAACGGTTCATCACGAAAATGACATACACCCCTACCCGTCCTCAAATTTGAACAGGGAATTTCGACTTGCTTTTTTCTTCGCAGCTACGGTATGGGTGTCGGAGAGCTACTTTAAAGCTCATTACATAATGCAAAAATACATCAATAAATGATTTAAGAAAATATAGCTACTACCTAGGCCAGGAAACATGAAATTGAGCACCAAGCAAGCCACAGCAACTCGCTTTGGAATAACAGGTATAGCATCTTGTAACTTTAAATGTCCAGGATTTTGAAAGGCAGACTTCTCTTCTTCAAAGAATCCAGTGCGGCCACGGAACTTAAAAATCTCTTCACCATCAAGAATGATCACTTCTTTGTTTTTCCGTCCTTTGCTGTCACTGCTCTCTATGTAGATGATTTCATTTGGTAATGCTTCATCCGAATCAGGATCTTTTGTATCATTTTCCTCAATCCTTACTTCTTTTGCCGCCATTCCTACAATTAACATATCCTTACTGCAAATCATAGAATTATCTCTGTCTATTCAATTCATCAAATCGGTCTCTAAAGAGTTTACACCAAAATCCTAAGATAACTCGCCCTTTTTTGCAACCGCATACAAGAACAAAAAAATTGTCAACTTCCCACAGACGGTATTTTTTATCACAGGCTGTGCATTTTTAGCCATACTCCCGAGTAGATGATTAGAGTCATAGTCGACGAGAAATCTTTTCCATATTGCCGAGAAATCTCGTATTGTCTTTATAATAATTTTTCGCAGCTCGCTGCGAAGTCAGGCACACGATCATAAATTTGTGCATAAATGTTGCACATTGTGGTCAGAACGTGCAACAAACGTAAACGTCGTTTTACATTTTTATGATGATATTTGTAAACAAATGAATGATCGTGTAGGCTGGCCTTTAGTAAAGACCCTTTTATTTTGCCCATCAATCGATAAAACCAATCGTTGGTTTCTTTATTATGTCGATCTGTATTAATACATGCAACCTTTCTTTCAGAGAGATAGTTGATCAGTTCTCTGATTTTTGTCACATCTGTGACTTCCCACATCAATGCTTTCTTCCCAGCAGATTATCTAATATCAGCCCTTGAATTGACATTATTTATCTATTTCTTAAAGAAAGTTTCTAATAACACCACTTCTCAAACTTAGCAATCACAGAATTTCAGTACCGTTACTTTCTTAGAACTTTCTTAAACAAAGTCAACAATTTTGATTATCTTTATCTTCAACTTTATTCAGCATTTAATGTACTGCATGAAATTTTAGACAAAATAGAACAAGAATATTGTGTGTCCATTCAAGCAGTGAATTTTGTAATACATCTGTTCCCTAAGGAATAGCAAACAATGTTTGAAATAAAACACAGTTTCATATCTTTTTTGGTTGGAGAAACCCAGTTCTGAACTATGAATGACTGCGATGATATTTCTTTGTAGAATACAAGGCTCATTATCCTGATTATACAATATACGCTACAATAGGCCGTTCGCGAGGTCAAAAGATTCTTGATGTTGAGAGTCTGATGCGAGTCGATGATCAAACTAATATAGAAACGGCGAAAAATAAGATAATAATAAAATCAAAATTCAAATGTTTTAAATATAGATATAAAAAATGCTGATACAACATAGCATACAGGGTATATCCAGAGTGGTGAGGCAAAAGAACTGGTGCTTATCAAATTAGGTAGGAATTATACTTTTAGTTGTCTATACTCTTTTTAAACGATAGGGAAATACAAACTGCCTTATCACCGTAGTTTTTAAATTGAAATTTTATATTCAGAATGCAACTTCCCATTTTTGGCAATACATTTGCAGTTATGACATCCAGTGATTTTATCTATAATACTGCATTCTATTGCCATCAGCATATTTTTCAAATTAATTTTTTAAATGCAAAGATTTCAAACTGTTCAGCGAAAGGAAGAAACTAGAGCTTAAGCTCTATTTTTTATAAAAAAGCGAATGTTATTTTCAAATGAAGAAATATCTACTTAGTTTCATCAATAAAAAATTAAACCTTTAATAATATACTTTAGCACACCATATTTCAAGGGAATAATTACATCCATTAAACTGCGTTTTGTGATTTCAGTTCATGATCAATTATGAATTCATGATCAATATTTGATGATGAATTCATCAAATAGAAAGAAAAAAGATATAATAAACTTACAAGTTGAATCAAGTCTTTCCATTCATAGAATAAAAATTTTTGATAGCTATTAAATTTGGTTGTGAATTTGATCATGCTTTGGATTTTCAGGAGGAATAATTTGTTTTAATGTAGTCAGTTAATTAAAATAGTGGCTTGTTAAAGCCAATCTCGGCACAGACTCTTAAGAAAAAAAAATATGAAAAACCTGATGTGAATAGCATCAATCATATGACAGATTAACTATTTTTGTTTCTAACTGCTCAAGACCAGATTCTTCTTGACTGCAAGGTACGCTTAACCTTCTGTTCTGTTCTGCTTAACAGCTGCACTGAAATCGTCGATGTCTTCAAATTGCCAGTATCTTCAAATACCTTGGTACTACACCCGAGCATAGTGTTTGCACGCCTCGATGTTCTTCGGAAAGGCCATTATTTTATTTTAAAATTCAAAACTGCGATTTCGATGCTTTCCATTCACTCAATATCTGACAACTGCGACCATATGTCTAATCCGCGTAATTTCAAACTACTTTTATTCATTCGCAAAACAGTTAGATACCAACTGAGCTTAACTCTTTGTTCAGCAAGCCGGGGGAATGATAGATTGAATACTCAAGGAGCAAAAATCTTTGCTTTTTATTCACCTGCTCACCTCATGTAGTCCGGAGAAGTTGAAAGTAATTTCTGTCAACTTGCGAAGTAACTAAATATTACATTAGCATAAATGCGCGAAATCAACATGGCTCGAAAGGATCAAGTGATCGAAAAGGGCATGTGTGCTATGAACCTCCTCAAACATATCATATCATCAAAACTTTTGCACTACCTCGAAGGTGGTATGGTAGCAACCAAAGGCGGCGCAACTGGGAAACTGGGACGGGCATCTCCGCCCTTCTTTTTCTGAGGATGGATTTTCTAATATCTTTAAATTCGATAAAAAGGGGTAGTTTGGGGGTCATTTTTCCTTATCAATGTAAAGGTTGCTTCTCGTTCCCTTCGTTTACAATACACTGATCAGCCGAACTTAGTAAGAGGCGTTTGCCAATGTTAGAGGACGTAGCCAAAATATTTTTTCTACGCACAGGCCTGGGTCGCAATTTTTATGCAAATCTTCAAGTTTGCTACCATTAATAATAAAATTAGCTAGGCGTCAGATGACCACATTACTTTCGTTACTCGTTATGGTCGAAAATTGTTTATTCGGGACTAAGAACTCGGTACGCGCAGGAGATTGAAGATGAAATTGAAATAATACTAACAATCCATCTCTCATATAATGCAAAGAGAAAACTTAGATTAATCCGGCTTTTTTTTGCTTTAAAATGAGAATCGGCATTTGGCCCTCTCTCGGTGTATGGGAAGGCACAACCAATGGCACTAGCGTCCAGAGTATGCATAGCAGTTATCCATTATAAGCCGATTTGCACATGCGCAGTTTCATTGAATTTCATTGCCAGATTCAAATAAAGGCAGGAAGGTTTCATGTTTTCAATTTGGAGAGGTGCAAATTCCCGTTTACAAAAGAATTGCCCGTAGCATAAAGAGAATTATTTGCCACCAAACATCTCTGTTCCCAGGACTACGTTTACCGCAAGTAAATCACCCTGGTATAATCTATGGCATGGTTTTGGGCTTAATAAAATGTGGGTACGTAATGATAATATCTTTGTTGCATGCTCTGTCTCTCCCCTAATCTGTAAACCAGGTCTTTTTGAAAATTCAAGAGGGCAAAGAAAGGAAAGGTGGAAAGGAGATATCTCTTGTCCCCTCTTCATTTATTTTTTTGCCTTGTCTCAGGCTACCCTTTCCCCCGGTTTGAAATCGAACAATATGAAATGTTTACTATTCTTTTCACTCAAATAAAAAACGTAACCTATTGATATGATATGATCAAAGTTTGATGAACACCACCAGCGTTTCATTACCATTTGATCTGAGAGCAAACACTCTTGGAAATTTCTTTGCGAATCATGTTTGTTAATCAATTTACATGCTTGTCTTATTTGATTGTCTTAATTCTTACGACAAACAAACTAGAGCATACTACGGTTAGTACTGTCAAGACAATTCACCTTTGTATGAAAATTTCCTAAGGAAAATTTCTATCCAAAGGAAAACTTATAGTAGGTAGAATAACCTCTTGCTCATAACAATCTATAAACCACAACTTTCAAACTTTCAAACTCTTTGGAAGAATATTATGTCAAAGATTACTTCGTTTAACATCATCAACATATTATATGCAAACTAAACAATATCAGACATTACTGTATGCTTTGGGAAACATTTTACAATATTGTCCTCATAACAGTTTGCAATTTATGTTACAGAAAAGTAGAACAATACAATATAACGTTACCGCTACACATGTGGCAAGTTAAGGCTTTTTCTCCCTCATATGAACCTAACGCAAGACTCCTCTATTATAAATACCACATTTCCATTAAGCTTAAATGTCATGCTACCCTAGAGAAAACCTGCAGACCACTTTTGTAAATAACTACAACTGTAAACTGTTCCTGCAAGTGTAAATGAATAAAAATGGCTAATTCAATTTACTATAGAAAAAAATTTGGGATCCTATTAGCACTGGTTGGAAATGGAGGAAAGAAAAGCAAGAAAGCGAAACGGATATTTAGATGGAATGAGAGAAGCAACCAGCATCTTTGGGAGGGTATTAGATTCTCTAAAGCAACAGTAGCTGTTTCCCCCTTTTTGCTATCAAACTTACCTTGTTCAAATTCATTTCTGTATTTCTGCTTAGTGCAGGTTTTCGCAAGGATTTCGTAACGAGCAATTCTCAGCCAATGATCAAAGTTGAAAAATGTTAGTTCAACACTTTACTTCTAAAACAATGAATCTATGGAAACTGCGGACAGTTTCTGCTGTGGGTGACTGTTAGTTTTTTTGAACATTCTAATAAATGAAGCCAAGAAGTCTTCTATTCTATCTCTATTCTCAAGGCTCTAGTCTTGGTTAGTTATCAGTAAACTAGCAAAAGATTTAGATGGCGAAAGCTAGGCTGGTTGCAGCAGTACATCTCTACCAATCAATCTCCAGCATATGCTGCATAGAATTCATTTTGGGTAGTAAGACTAAAGAAAACTAATTATCAACTCCATTTATGCTTGCTTTCAAAACAAAGCGAGTAGCTAGACAGACAAATTATGGTCTCAAAATATAGGCATTCTCTAAGCCTGTTACGCACTACTGGTCTCTATTGGCTTTCTTTAAACTTTCTTTTAAGAAATTGTAGTAATTCGTGCTGACTGGATCATCAAACAACCTGATAAAATACAAAAGGAATTAGAAAAAGCTACTTTGGTTTAATCTACTATGCATGTTTACATTCAAAGGCGCGGAAAACTGATGGCGCTATATGATGCTAGTGTAAATCAATCATGCTGTTGTTATGCGGCGATCAGTGTTCAAGTCTTTCCGTTGTAAATTGCTCTTAGATTTTTATTTCATTTCAATTCTTTATAGGAGGGTAGTTTTTCAGGAAAGCTGATTTTCAAGAGGCCCTGTATGGCAGGCTTCAAAAAATAAAAAACTATAGAATGAGCACTATTGCGTCAAAAAAACACTGCTTGTATACGCTTATTTGATCCCGTACTCTGAAAAAGCTTTGTATAGGGGGGCAAAATATACAAATCGGGTTGTCTATACTTCAAATTTCTGCCACTTTCCGTTGTACCTTATATCTGACATTTAAATACATTGTCGCAAGTGTTCCTCAAGAAACAGGCGGGTAGCTTGATATTTTGTACTCTGTTTCACTTGTTTAACTATAAATTACCTACTTTTCTTTAAATGCACTGACTGAAAAGGCTTGCCCCGAAACGGATTATTATTAAAGCTAGATGGCTACAATATCATCGGTTGAACTGATGACGCGAAGTCGGCCTCGTATTGACTTTGCTAAGATGGTTATAAATCTACAATGGCTTTCTTCAAATCTGGTCACAGAAACGCAGTTTATAGTGACCTCTCTTTGAACTCCTAATAATTATGTGAGCGGTTTGACGATTTCCCAAATTAACCTAATGTCTTGAGCATTTTAAAAGTGAAACACCTAAAAAGAACATTGTAACACTTACACTGATGCTCCTGACTCCGACGAGACATCAAACAATTCATTTGCATTCATAGAAGACAGAATTGTTCCATTAGGGAATTGAACCATTGACTGGACTGGAAATCTACAAAACAAGGAATCATCAAATGAAATCGTACGTAGAAATATGTGCCCAATAAAAATAAATAACACTAAAACAAAGGTAGGATGACTTCACTAGTTCTCTATTAAAACAACTAATTTGCAAATATAACATAACGAATTTTTCCATTCAAAGCTTCAAGGGAATTCAAACGCACTAAAATGTGAATGGATATATACATCAAGAAACGGATAAAAATCTGCTGATCCTCAACTGAATAATCAGTTTCGGTCATTACCTGACATTTACACTCTACAGACCGTATGATACCAAATTTTCCATGTTTGTGCAATTTTGGGATCTTGGAATCAGAAAAACAGTATAGAT
The DNA here is from genome assembly GCA_964019065.1 of Catostylus mosaicus. Taxonomy (NCBI): domain Eukaryota; kingdom Metazoa; phylum Cnidaria; class Scyphozoa; order Rhizostomeae; family Catostylidae; genus Catostylus; species Catostylus mosaicus. Next base: position 2,043,809 of record OZ025187.1, read on the forward strand.
TTGGTATAGCATACCACTACTAGGTATATCATGGTCTGCTTACTAAGGTGCAAATAGGAGTGGGGAGGAAACTGGACCAGATTTTGTGGGAAACACCAATATGACAAAATGAAAAGTTTAATTTGAAAGAAAAGATTCTTACTGATATCCATCAAAGCTTTTCTTTGCAATATCTCTCACAAGTGGATCACTGCTGTTTGCTGAAAGGTCCTAAAATTAAAATCAATATAATGGTATTTGGAGGGAATAAAATACGAACGCCCATTGGTTGTTAATGAGAGAAGACCTAGGCCCTAGGGGACTAGATACTCTTGTCAATGTTTCAAAAATATATAAAAATCTAAATGCTATTCTAATTATGGTTCTTACAATAATATGTCACTTGCTATCTAACGTAACTTGTGTATTACAAAATTAGTTCTGCTCAGCATTGAAACAACTATATTCTGTTGAATCAAATGGGATTAATTTGATTGTAAGTTCTACAAAAACGTTGCTTCTGTGTCGTAGTTCTCAAGAATGCAATTTAAAATGTATGTTCGATGCAGAGGGCTGTGAGGATCTCATATTGCTGATTTGTTCAGGGAATGTTTGCTGAAATAATGCGTTAGTAACCCATGTTCACTTTGACAATAACAAATGTAACAAAAACTGCACCAAGGTCAGACATGCATATGTTTGTACGGCACCTGCGTTGGGGCTTTCCTGTATTCTTTTGAGTTTGCACTGTTGTAGGATGATATCAAACTAACAGCGCCATAAGAGTCGAGCTTATGCAAAAGATCACACCATCTTTTTACAAGGAGCTTTATTCTGGCATGTTTTTTGAGATTGAGCGAAAATAAATCCCGATTCATTGTTTTGGCTTTACCTTTATTCGATGATATACATATACAATCATGCCATGTTTCGCATTTCTCGTCTAGGATCATGCGTAAACGATGGTCTGTTTTAGGCCGGTATAGTTTCAATTGCTACACATAACCAAAGCCCCAAAGTTTTCTGTTGCACAAAACAATTTGCATCGAGCAAGCTCAGGCAACAACACGATTCTCTCAAAAGATCCGGACACTTGGTATTAACGGTCAGACCAAAACAGCTTTGAAAAAGTAATCATAAAATTTCTCACCTCAACTTCAGCCAGTAATGACCACGAACTGATGAAGTGCTGTTGCAGCAACTTCATGATGGGCGAACTCTCCAAAGGTCCTTCACGGAGAGTTCGCCCCGAACCTACAAATTAAAGAGAAGAAAACACAAAATTACCTACAAGAAGCTTTTACCTACCAAAACTCTACGAACAAAATGTCAGGAAAATTTGCAAGTCATAAACTCTTGAGTCTGCGGGTAGATTCAGCCTAAAACATTCAATACTTTAATAAAGTTTTAACTGATCCCGGGCTAGAGCCTTGTACCTGCTGCATCTGTATTTCATATTTCTCCCTTATTTCACATTAAACCCTCTCCACACTGCAGGATTTACAGTTTGCACGAGAGACCGCCAACACAGACTCTGGCCTCCTTTCATAGAAGTCCAACTTCCATTCTTACCTTGTAGTCCCCAACCCTATAAATGTCATCTTAGAATCATTTCAAAGTATCATGTCCCATTTATCCTTAAGGTAAGGCAAAGGTCTACAGACAATGCTTAGGGTGACATCACGTTACAAAACAATAGCGATAGAAATTGACAACAATTTAATCTTTACCTCAGCATGACTGATCATCTAATGAGCCCCATAATAGAATTTGATGTACTAGTTTGCTCTCTTTTTCCGCTCTTTCATATGTTTTATTAAATGGTAGATATTCGATCTATCAAATGGAAGTAAAAAGTTAATAAAAAAAGAGACATTGGAATTGATCCGAAACGTCCTGAATATGTCTTAGATTTAATCGGTTACGGCTCTGTCACAATTTGGACTTATGTATCTTTATTAATCTTACTGGCTGCGTCACACTCTTGTATATAATCAATGAAGAAAACCAACAGACAAGATTATTTTTGCCCCCATCTTTGCTCTCAAATTCATTCTTAAATTCACTTCCCTGCAAATGTAAATAATAACAATAAGATTGATATGAGAAGTCACAAATGTGACGTCATGATACCTCTTGAAACGGATAAAACTTCTTTTGCAGTATTCTTCTTGCTTTGCTTTCTGAAATTTCTTTGTCCCAAATCATATCTTGTTTTTCCTTTAACTGTTCCCCAGGTTTGCGGCTAGGCCCATCAACATGTAATGACATCTCAGGCAAATATCCTTGAGAAAATTGAATTAAATTTGGGTAAACAGTTTCATAAATTATCCAATAAAATGTAACACCATTACAGTCAATGCATTGAACTAGCCAGAAAATCATTTGCTTCGATATCAACTGTGCTCGCTGGATGGTTAAGGCCAATATCAATTTAAAATATAAGTATGTGAAATTTTTCTGGCCCCTTGACTTAAGAAAAAGTGTATCTATTATAAAGATAGTAACTGAAAAAAGTATTAAGAGTGACTAGTATAATTTCATTATATCTTCGAAATCTTTGAGTGAATGTAAGATCTTGTAAGGACTTCCTACATGATTATCTTTATTAAGTGTAGAGGCAAAATGTTATAGGGGCGATGCGAGTTAAATTGTATTGATGTTTACAAACCTATGTCTACTTCCATTTCCCACGGATCGTTAGATTGGTCTACAAAAAAGATGACAGAACTTAGAAAGAACAGAATGCAACACATTCACAAAATTATTACAAAATACCTTAATGATTTGTACGTCAAAACTGAAATATAGAGTCTATAAATTGTTTTGACTTTACATATTTCATCTTATGCATGGATGGAATGATAAGTATGGGTTAAATGCTTTGAGCATCGATCCAACTCATATTCAAAACCTGAGCAGATTGCAAAAGTATTTCAACAGATAGAATATTGGGCGAGAAGTGCAGGAAATTCCTATAGTTAAAATTGAATGAAAATAAACAGATGCTAAGGCTCAAAGATAAATAAAGGAGAAAATGAGAAGATCAAAAGTTTGGAAACTTTAGAGTTTACTGTCATGGTAACTTACCAACTTCCTTTCTCTTTCCAGTAATCCATTCCATATCTTAAACAAGAACAGACAGATAGCTATTATAAGTAGAAATATATTTTAAAATGTAATTTAAATATAACGTTAGAATGCAAAACAGCAAAATGCAATTTCAAATCAACTAATTACTTACAAGATGCAATCAACAATAATTGTTTGAAAAAACAAAGTCAAAAAGACACAACTTGCAGGTGGATGTGTATCCATCAAAGGCTTAAGATGCTCTTTCAAACTCCAAAGATTTGACTCTTTTTAGAAACTGACATCAAAAGCACTTTAAAAGAATTCTAAATTCAAAAGCTGCTAGTGACTCTGGTCTAAAAGCTATTGAATTAATATGCAGCTTTTATATTTACATTTAGAATGACTTAAATTCTAAATACTATACATTATAGTCAACAGAATAATAAAAAAACTAATTAAACAAATTTAGAAACATACCAACATTAAGCTTTTTGTCGTTTGGCACAAATAATGTGAAATTCTCTATATGTTTGCCATTTTTGCTGATAATGATGTTACCAGTTAATTGCGCTGGCGTGAACCAAAATGGAAAATTAGGAGGCTCATTTATTTGAAATTCAGCATGAATTCTGCAGAAAATAGATAGCTGATCATGTATTGATATGATACATTGTAAAAACACTGTTTAAAACCTTTTCATTAAAGAATTAATCAAAAATTCATTATTTATTTATAAACGCTTGTTAAAAATTTGTATGAATTTAATTAGATCCAGCTTTTGAATTGTCTAGTCTTCTTATCTATGTACATTAATATTTCATTAATCAAAATCCACAAAATAGCTCCTTCAGTTTCCAGGGCCATGGTTATTTGGGCATGGGCATGTCACATCCCCTGGAAAGGGATCTGCTTGCAAATATTAGGCTGTAACAACCTACAAAATATGCCCTGCCCACGTTGTCAGCAAATTCCTCATCTTACACCCCTTCAAGTGACATTTGGTTTTGATGGCCCAGTCAGTCTCAGTCCAGTGGTCGTGGAAACCTAAGTTTTAAAATGAGTGCTCGTATGGGGTTATAATTTGTTTTCAATATTCAAATTGGACCAAAATAAATGAATAATTAATGGATATACAAAATCAAATGTTAAAGATGCTACATTTACAAACTACAACAGGTTTAGTGATGATTATCAAAATTATCATCCATCACAGTTTTGTGGCAGCAAGGGAACCAATACAACTAGGTATCAAAATTTGTCACGGTAATTGTGAACAAATCAGTAACTTATCAAATAAATTATTTGATTTCGCTACATGTTTACTCATGATTACCTGAAAACAATGTCCATATAATCACTATTTGTTGCCCTCAACACAGCCATTGTCCCTTGTGGTGCAAATCTAGTTAAGAGGAAAGGTCTTGGAGCAAACATAGTCAATAACTTGGTCAGCACTTTCTCTTTGTCACTCACTGGTGCTTCCTGCTGGTATCTGTTGTGTGATAAACCAAGTTCTAAAATAAAGTAACTTATTAGGAATGAAGAGAAGATGTCAAAGAAAATAGTAGTCTAATCAAGGGTTACAGTAGGTGCATGTTATTTTCAACAAACATTTCAATTAATGGTGCATTTTAAATATTGATTTGTGATTGTAGATAATCATCATCATCATCATCATCATCATCGTCATCATCATCGTCATCATCATCATCATCATCGTCATCATCATCATCGTCATCATCATCATCATCATCATCATCATCATCATCATCATCATCATCATCATCATCATCATCATCATCATCATTGTCATAGTCAACATCATCATCATCGTCATCATCATCATCATCATCACTGTCATCATCATGGTCATTGCATCTTCATCCTCATCCTCATCACCATTGTTATCTTCATGATCATCAACATTGCCAAAATACTATTCATAATTCAAATCTGGTGATTATGAGTTCATCAAACATGTGATGAGGATAACAGTAAATGTTTTCTTTAAATTAATTAGATCATCCAATGGAAAATCTCTGACGTAGGATTTAGTAGAGTTTCTATTTTCCTTACCATATTTCGACGTAATGGGGATTACCATGTCCCAAACATCACCAACATCCTTTGCACTACCAGGGAGGAATATTTGCAAGTCATGATTTGTGAAATTCAGTTCCTTGATAAATGGTTCAATCCATTTTTTCAGCCAAGCAACATGAATATCATACATTCGATCCAACTAGTGATGCAAAATCACACATTAGAATATCTTCCAGGATTTTCAATTAACTTCTTGGAGTACAGGGGGCATGTCGAAAAAAAAATTTTTCTTTAGGCAATCGTTTTAATGCATTTACTAGTAACAAGGAACAAAACAGTGAAAATATAATGAGCATAGGAGTATGGAGATTGCTGTGGGTGTCATTACATAAAAATTTTTGCACTGGTGCAGAAGATTTGGTTTCAAACAAATTGGGTCTCTTTGAATTGTGATTGCCGACCAGTAACTAGCATGGAAGAGGGTGTCACAGCCATTATTCTGTAGAAATGATCTGCTGAAGGTTAAGGTAACTAAGTATTTTCTGCCACCACTATACAATGATAAACTTTTATAATACCTTCATTTATCTTAAAAAATCTTGCTCTGGATACAATTCTCCAAGATATCTTATAGTATCAGAAATCAAGAAAAACTTGAAAAGGAGAGAGCAGAAGCGAACAGAAGAGAAAAGAAACAGCACTGATGACTTACCCCTTCATCTCCACGTCTGCTAATAGAAAAAGCTGACATTGACTTCAGATCCAGTGGCTCAAATCTTGTACTTATTGTTACAAATTCTTCACCAGCTGGTATTGTTTCATTCAACAGTTTCTCTTTTATCAGCTTAGTACTAACCTAGAATCAGCAAGGTAAAAAAGCAACATCAATCAATTTAAACTCTATGTATTCAAATATATACAACATCTTATTTACTAATTGCTAATTCATTTCAGTTCAGTCCAGTTCAGTCCAGTTCAGTCAAGTTCTTTCATTTTTAATTCCACTACATACAAACACTCTAAAATTAAACTACGGACACCAACAATAAATGAATAAGAAGATACGCATTGGGAAGACAAAGATACATGACTCTACAGGGTTTGTGAGGAGGGGAACTCTTAAGGAGGGCCTCTCTCTGTAGTTAATAATTTCAAAAACACTATGGGTGAAATCATGACTGTCTACAATATGCTTTTAATAAATATTCTCAAACAAATAGGTTTTAAACTTAAGACAAAAGACATTAACAGATTTTGACCTTTTTAGATCTAGAGGAATAACTTTCCAGCATTTGGTTGCTTTAAAGCTTACTGATCTGAGCCTATATTGACTGGTGTTTCTCTGAGATAGAAAGATATCATCTTTGCTAGCCTGTCTTTTGCCATATTAAGGAACAAATTCAAAAGATGTAAAGAAATTATTTCAGGCTTTTTGCATCAATTTTATGAATTTATAGTGTAGCTAAATCCCCCAGAAGAAGTGTTGTGTGACTGAAAGCCAAAATATCCCACATTTTTGGAGAAAAAACATAAGAGGACTGCTGATGACAGGGAAAGACGGGTAACAGACAGAGTTTCATGCAATTCATTACAACTCCAAGTGGTTGGTGTTAACTGACGAGAGTAAAAAAAATTCAAATAAGAAAGTAAAAAGTCAAAAATGTGATTTAAAAAACCGATAATATCCACAATGATCATTGAAACTGCTATTAAATTATCACTAACCATCTCATCAGAACCTCCCTCTGTTCTGTTTCCACTTTCAATCATGTAAGTTGTTGCTGCTTGAAATTCGAAAATGTCCAAATAGCCATCATCATCCTTGTCAAAAATCTTAAACAGACGGAGTGTCTTCTTGTTTACTGAATTTGCTACAAGATCTGCATAATTCAATGCACGATGTATTTCATTAACAACTTTGTAGATGCCACAAAATGAAATGGCCACAGCGACAAGGCCAGCGACGATGGCCAGTTTCCACACTGCACTCATCATAAAATTAAGTTCTCTTCTGATTCTAGGCCTACATGAAGAGCCTCGAAACCTCTGAGTCTTGATCTGCCGTCGATTTTATTTTGCTGGCACAATTAAACCACTGCCATTGCAAAAACGTCTTTCTACAAACAGTTAAAACCAATACATATATTCCAGAACGCTATCCCTTGCACATCAAATTTTTGGCGTCTGCCACTCAGCACTGAAGGATCGGATGAAATATCCAACCGGAAGAAGAAATTTCTGCGAACTTCATTGGTGCCATGTGACTCTCCTCCGCAGGTCCGGCCCCGCAAACCCATTTTATCGACTAGTGGTGTTTTTACTATGTTGACCTATTATAGCACATTGCATTGAGCTACTCCATTTTTTAATCTAAACAATCGTGTCAAGTATATATCCAGCTGTTTCCCGAATTAAGTTCTAGGGGTTGCATGAAGATTTAGTTAAATTTCCAAGGGATTCTAATAACTATAGTTTTTTTCAAGGACAAAATGTTTTCTTTCGAAGGGGCTGCAGAGCTCTGAATAACCTTTAAGAATGTAGAAACATTTAAAGGGGGGTATGATGAAATCTTTGGATAAATTTGCAGAGGGTCAACCAAATCAAGAACGTACTGTGCAGCTCATGTAACCTAAATGGCACCTCTTGGGAAAATTGACAAATTTTTGGGGACGACAAGTTATCCTGTATAAATATGGACTATTATAATGCTATTAATGATGTCCAATCATCAAGAAGAGCACAAAAGAAATACATGTTACTTGTATAAAAGAGTTTATTTACAAAACCTCTTATAATATTAGGCTAACTACCTCGGAATAAAGGGTACAATTAATCTATGTTTTACATCGTGGTTGCAGAGGCCCATTTCATTCTATCCTTTGAGGTATATGACCGCTTATTTTCACTGCAAAAATAACTCCATGCCTTACCAATTTTGAAAAATGTAGATGATGCACCACAAGCATAATGCCTTTGCCACGCAAGAATCATATTCCTGCAATAATGCATAGTATGCTGTTTTCATGGGGGCAGGGATGGGCACCCAATCATACACCTTTCCCAAGCAATACCCCTGCACAGATTTTCAACAATAGGACCACTACATCGGATATTTACAAAAATAACAACTATATTACTAAAATTACTACTACAGTTCTCTAATCACTATAAACTGAAAAGTTAATTCACATATAAAAATACACATTTAATGATTTTAATCGCACCCTTGTAAGATGACGTGCCATTTCATGGTGACGACATTTGTTATCGAATTAACGTTACGCATGGGTGCCTAAAAATGGGAGTCGTACCAAGACTGTAAATTGATGCGACCTAAAGAATTGTTTAACAACAACGCAACGATAAGAGGTGACATTCTTTAAGTAAAAGAAGCCTTGGGCCCATTGAAAAGCGAGGTCTGTTTAGGAGGGTTTACTGAATTGAATTGTTATGATGATTCGAGCAATTGAAGATTTGCTCTGACGATTCGAAACGAATGAGGTAGTTAGTTGTCAAAAAATACCGCCCCCTCTGTCCCCCTTTGACGCCAACCCTACACCTGTCTTTCGTATCCAAAAGCAATCTCAAGCAATCATGCCATTAATCTTCCTAGGTACTGTTTAATGCGATCTAACAGTATAAATAACAATGATTATAATGGAATATGGTGACTATGCATTGAATACAATTTATCTAGCACTCAAACAAACGAATGCAATAGACCTAAACTCCAAGAAAAACTTATAATAACTTAACCATAAAAACATAAGTGTAAATCGTCTGAACATCCATTTCAAAAATGACCCATTAGCTGCCCAAATTTCCTACTTCTTTACAAAGCAATGACCTTTTTAACTTTTAAAACTAATTATAGCAATCAGTACATACATTCATTATAAGGATATATTTAATAGACCAATAAAAATGCCTAGCTACAAGGATACCTTACAAAGGAATCGCAGGATAACGTTTGAGATAATGGTAATTACTGAAAAAATCAAGAACAAAGCATTGCAATTTAACATGAGAGAGACCAACATGAAATATTATTAGTTATTGAGGTTTATTTGTTCACCACAAACTAATAGCCTTAGAAATGTCAAAGGTAAACAGGCTGCGAAATTTTTAATATTCTGATTTAGTTTATGTCCGAAAGACTTGTTTTTTGCTCTTCCCATGATTAGTTCACTTTCTGAAAGGGTGATTCCTACGAGTAATGCCTTGCTTACAAAGAGAACTCGCTATTACAAAGAGAACTCGCTATTACGCTTCTTTGCATTCTGCTACTTTGAATTGCTGTATTGAGATGGTGTCATATTGCCTATTTAAATATGCAGTTAAACGGTGAAATGAACTGAAGTTATTATTAATGATGATTGCTATGACAGTCAAAGGATTGATAGAAAAGGGAATTAAAACTGCGAAGCGACCAAAAGAAAGACATACAGGGTAATCACTATGATTCATATAATGGGGGAGTCCTCAGATTGAGAAAGCTATGTTAAGTTCGCACAGATCAAGCTTCGATACTTTCAGGGCAACGCATTATATTACCTGCATTACACGTCAAAAGCTCAAGACAGTGGCAGAGTCTAGGAAAGTAATTAATATTTCTCTGCTCTAGAAAACCCCATTTGCTACTTTCTTCTCAGAAGTTTGAGATGGCTGTGACGTAGCGTGGCATTGTTCTATACAATTTATGGCAAACGTCTTCGTGTCTTCTTCTCATGCAAACTAAAGAAATGAAAAATGTTCCTGCCCAATGATGCGATTCAGATATTAAAAAAGGGAATAAACTTAGCTAACCATATACACTACACTACGTCTCACTGTTATTCTAACAATTACAATACACATAGCTCTTTAACTTATCAACAGAATTTGATTTACTCCGATGGACTGATTGCACACAGCTTTAAAGGCGAATGAACTTTGCGCATGATTATGTCATCCACCTAAAATGAATTTTTAACAAATGCTTATAAATCGATGATGGCAAAGCATAATTGACTTGGAGAGAGCACTGGTTAGCCTCTGATTCTATCTCTGGACAAGTACAAATGCACCATGAATAAAAAACCGAAGCAGTTTTCCAAAGACTGTTAACAGACAGGACGTGATGCACCGTTCCTGTTAACAGTCTGATTTATATTACTTTGTCGCCAGCATTCTATTGAGGATCCGGTGGCCGGCCTGCTGCAGTGGCCTCTTCTTGAATCGGTTTATAGTTTTCTTTTAGTTTACTCCTTCCCCTAATTACAACATACCACCTTCCGTCGTATTACTGCTAAAGTGTAATAGCAAGGAAAGGCTTAAAATGTGAGCTATCAGATCATCTAAATTTACTCGATATGCAATTAATCGATATTCAATAACTTACATCTAACTTACCAAATATCAAACATCAGTTTTCTTCATTCTTTGATCAACAACCGGCATTGATACTCTCATTATACCCAGCTCTCGTTCCCGTCTCTCGATTTCTTGTTGCATGGATTGTCTGTATTCTTCAAACCAAAACACAATTTGTTCCAGCTCTTTCATGTAAAGCCTTTTCAACATTGTCTGCCAGCAGTCCAACTCAGGCAAACGAAACATGTCCCACTGCAACAAAATAAGTAAACTAGCAAAGTTGTGCCAAATTATGGAATAGCCTTGACTCCGAGTGAAAGCAGGCCATAAAAAATCTTATATATAAACTTTTAATGTAAAATGTTTCCATATAAACTTTTTAAATTACGTTACTATTCATTGTATTAAATAGTGTTTATTTTTCTTTACATTGATATATTAATATATTCTAATATATTCTAATTACATAACCGGAGGGTCCTATGAAAATCAGCAACCTCTAAATATGATAAATCAAATCAAATCAAATTAAATCAAATCAAATCAAGCAAGCACATGTATTCTAATACTTAGAACCCCCTATGATAGGGGGGGGTCACATGACAGGAACAGGGTAGCAAATGAATAGTAACAGGAATGATGGGATATAAACCCTTTATATATAAGGTAACAATACACACCTTTAGAATTGTATCCAATTCAGGTGAAGCCTTTGCGTACACTTGCAGCCATTCAGGTATTTCTGCGTAACAAAAAACGCATTTTTTAAATATATCTGTCGTCAAGTTTAAGGTTGGCATAACATCAATTAACATGTTGTACCTGTGATGCAATGATTAGGGCTTAGGACTTACGTTCAAAAGAATGTTGCTTATAAGCTTTTCTCAGGCTTCTTTCGAGGACAACATAATTGGAGTAGTTGTTAACATCAATTGTGCCTCAAATAACCGTTGAGTCGGGTACAAATGAGTTCCTAGTTTGTGGTAATGAAGGACGTCGGTCGCTGCATCCTGTTAGATGCTGCTCAGGGTAGCAACCGAGAAATGAGAAAAAACGGCCGAGTAGCGCAAAACTGATATCATAACACCAACCAACACATTCATCCTTTATTAAACCTCAAGTTAGGTCATTATATACGGGTTTTGGGTCCAAATAAGCTCACAACAAATTAGGCATCAATATCAGACTCTGAGTTACCCTATAATATCACAGACACAAGTTTTAGTCTGAAAAATCGGAGCTTTGGTAGACAGAAAAGACAAAGGGAAGAGCAATTTCTCTATTGCAATTCAGTTCTAACTCTAAGGGGCTTACCTGCGTTCATATAAGGACTTGGTGGCACATAGGTTTCAGATTTCTCATGACTGTGGCTATATGTAAGATGTTCAATGCTAGGCATTTGACCACGTGCAATATTAACATCCGTATCATAAACTTCCGGTTCATAATCAGAGCTGGAATGAACAAAAATAGCAAACTATGTAGTTTCTATTGAGCATGAAAAGCGGCAATTCTGCAACAGAATAACTTATAATCAGAATTAGCGACATCGTCTTCTGGCACAAATTTAATAGCATTCATGGGTGGCATACTTTGGAATAAAATATTTCTGTAGAGTTCTTTAATATAATACACAACATTAGCGTAAATACATATAAAATTGGGGTACATACCCTTCCGGCAAGTCATAATCTCTTTCAGGATGTTGATGATAACCTGAAATTGAATTAAATAATTGGTATACTAAAACGAGAAAGCAGGGTACAATAAACATGTGCAGATGTGGGTTTTGACGTTCGCTGGATTAAGGGCTTCCTTCCTGTAAGCAAGAGTATCAAATGCTTGGTCCCAGAAACATTATATCATCAAAGTCAAATGCAATTTCACGGGCTTTCGACACAATCTTATTACAATTGACAGGGGAGTCACTTCATGCTCTGTTTTGAGAGTGGATAACAGTTCTGCCCGTCCTAACTTGGAAAATATCAAATCAACGGAGAAAGTCCCCTTTGAAGGTCGCCGATATTAGTTACCCCGAAACTTTCACAAGTGAGCCCCTTGCTACTGATTAACGAATGATAAGAATTATTTTAATTAATTTGAAAAACGTTTTTGCAAAGCGCAATTAGAGTAAAGCAAAATTAGCATCCTTTTCCCTCTTAGTCATTTAAAGTCTAGATGGGCCTAATGACCATTTATGAGAACGCGGGAGTTGTGACACAGAGACTGATGCACCAGCATATATTTCAAAGGCTTCTTTGTTCCAAAATTATCAAATTTAGAACCCCCTTAAAAAACTGGCAAGAATTATTGGTTGTTGCTGATTTTCAATATCTTGAGTGAAAGGGTCAAGTGTTGCATGCTAAAGCGACGTAATTTACCGCCATTGTTTAAAACATACTAGGTGGCTTCGCGTAGGGTTTGGCAAAGGTCTCCTCTTCAACTTCATTGCCTCGATAACTTGGCATAACGTCAACAATGTAATTCTGATTCGAACGGAAGGTTTCATCACCGCTATACGGTTTGTTAACCTCGTTTCCACTACTGCTTTCAATGCTAATTTTCCTACTGCCTTGCGGAGCCTCCTTGGGATCGACAACTTCTTCATCATTGTCATAATCGGGATCATAATCTCTTGGGTAAATCTCACTTATTAGCTCTGGGTCCGGCCTCGTATTGCGAATGTCAAACACATCTCCTGCGTTGATAGGCTTTGCTTTTAGACTACCAAAATTAAACAAACTTTGACGCAAGGATTCCGGTGAGCGAGGACTACGCAACGTGCGCATTACAAGCTTATCGTCCTTCAGGTTATTCCCTATGTCGGGTCGGGTAGATGCTGCCACTGCCCCTGCTGAAACTGGGCTTTGGTATGCAACAGGACTTTTTCCATTTCCATTCATTGCGCTACGGAGCTGCGATGACATAACGCTTTGTTCTGCGGGAGAAGCGCGGATTATCTTCGACAGATTCTCAGTTGATAAATCTTTCGGTGCATCTACTTGACAATAGTTAATCATACTGGCATTGTCTTTCATTTGTTTATTTGCCTTTTCTTGTAGTAACTGTTGTATCATCGATTTCCCTGGACTATCAGCATTTGCGTTCCCTGGATACGCGGGAGGGGGGCGATAATTCTCCATTATATAGTTCATTCGTTCATATATCTGAACCTCTTCGGCGTATTGATGATCTAAGTCTAGTCTTTTTATGGCCTGATTCAATCCTGTTGGGTTAAGACCATTCTTTCTCTCATATGCGATTGGAATACCTTCATTATATGTGGTTATATCGCTTATGTCATCATTCTCTTCTTCGTTGTCTTCATCAATATTAGACCCTCCTGTGATTCGATGCTCCGATGCAAAATTCTGTCCCGTTTCTTTCTTCTTTTTCTGTAAGAATGGTATTTTCCGTCGATTTGATTTATTAAGTTTGTCAACATCTTGTCTTTTTTTACTCATCTCCTGCTCGTCTCGCTCTGATAAATAAGACTCCGAGATGTCTATTTCTGATATACCTTGTTGCCATGATGAGGCTTGGTTGCTAGGATGCATATATGCCAAATCACGTTTATACTCCACATATCCACCTAAAAATAAAAAATTTCAAATTTTATCGAATTTGCATGAAAAGCAGAATTAGAGTTTTGTACAATAGTCAAAGTCTTAAATCTGAATCAATTTGAAAGAAGTGGCTTAAAGTCTTAAATCTTAATTAACTTTCTTCTTATATTATGTATTTTACGGTTTTAAAGTTTTACGGTTTATCTTTTTCTTTGTACAGGGAAGTTTTGAAAAACTATTTATGTGGATAATACAGATAACGCTACCCTCTGCAAATTATTAGATTTAAATGAATGAAATGGAAATGATATGAGCCAAAGGGTACTCGACCGATTTTACACATTCCCCTGGTTAGTATGGGCAATCGCATATAGCAAGCTGAAGCAAGAGGCGGTACTCATAACAACGAATACGTGGTATAAATAATTATGGGTAAATAGTCCGTAGACCCATGCCATAGGCCTCAGCTTCGCCATTAACCTCTTTTACAGGGCAAAGTGGTGGGGCGAAGAGGTTTCTATAACATCGTTTGGCAGCGAAGAAATCTTTGATCAACAGATCCAGGAAATTTATATTTGGTTTTAACTGCTTATTTGGTTTGTACAGTAAAAAGATGAGCGATCTAAAAATAATATTCGTTTGAGCTTAGAGAAGTATGCAACGTTAATTGTGATGGCAAATGTTGCACCGCCAAAGCACTATTGAAATAGCGCCGAGGAATCGTGAAGTTGAAGACACACTGGTACAAAATTACAAGATTTACCCACATCACACGACAGGATATTTCAAAATCTTTCCAACTATTCATGCAACCTGGAACATCGAAACCATCAAGCGGACATTCTCCTGGTCGAGAAATAAATCCTCTGACTCCACCCGTTGGGTTTCTACAGATGAAGCATCAACGAGAACCTGATCAGCGTGAAAGATATTTCCCACGAAAAAAAAAGTTCACAAAATCTCCTGAGAAATTGGATGTTATCAAATATTATTCACGAATTTATCCTTGGCTGGAGAAAGATTACTGACATTCCTTAGCAAACTTATTTCATTAGAAGCAAACTGCATGGGAATTGAACACAACTGGACAACAAAACATATATTTTAAAAAGGAAAACATTCTGTATTATCTCTCCTTCTCACAATAAGTACTAAGCTCTACAAGAAAAAAAAGTCTATTTGCAATAATAGCGGTTCATTGTGGCTTTTTTCCCCGGTCTTCCACAGAAATTGGTTACAACTAACAAAAGCATCAAAATCATAACTATTTAAAATGACTAGGTGCCCTGCACCAGACAAAAATATGTAAAGGGAATCTGTTTGGTGCGCAGGGACCTTGACTTTAACAAGGCAGCAGTAAAAATGTAACATTGGTCTGCAAACAAAGTGATAGGGGTAGAAGAGGAAAAGCTTGAACACGTGGACTGAAAGGAGAAACGGGAGCGAAAAGAGACAGAGGTACTCCTGGTCCAAAGGGACAAAAGAGACAAAAAGGTGACGCTGGACTCCTGGAAAATCGATAGAAAAACCAACGGTTGTGACAAGCTTTCAAAAAGTAATCACCAAGAAAGACGAAAAAGTCAGCAAATCGTTGCTGAAAACATATTGAGCAAGGATGTAATTGAAACAAGACTAGATGTGCATACAAAGGCAAACGTTATATTGCCTGCAAGAAAAATAACAGCAATAAAGAAGATACCTTTTGAGGTAATCTGTACTGCAAAAGACAGCCCTTTTCCAAGCTGGAATGGACAAGGGGCTTTGGAAAATTAGGAGGTCAACAGATTCTCTCCAGAGCTAGTAAAAATCTGTCCTTGAAATTGGATAAACCCCAAGCAATAGAAAGTGGGTGTAGAAAGGGAAGAGGAACAGATCTCCCATTTCAAAAGAGAAAAGAAGCAGATCTGCCCGTCCTCGAAATCTCCTACAAAACTGTTTGACTTCTCATAAATTATGGAGAATAACATTTTTGATACGCATAATATGATAGTCAAATTTATCAATCAATTTGCAGACAAGGTAAGTTAGTTAATAATCAATGTCTAAGATTTTGGGGCTAACCTTTGTCTCGTAAGTATTTGTAACAGCTACATTTTAAGTTCAAATGTTACTTGGTACTCCGTTTAGTGCGGCGAACCCTAAGGTGTCATTTGAAGAACATTTAAAACATAATCATCAGCACAGCTTAATTGCGCCAAATATGAAGTATGGCAGCGAAATCATTTTTAAACCGAACTGAACTGAAACTAACTTGAAACATGTGGACTACGGGGCAACCTTGAAGTGGCTAAATCATACGGCAACTTCTCCGTAAAGCATTGCAGTGCTAAACTCGTCAAAACAGTCTCACTCTCTCTTGCAGAGGCCAATTTTCCTGGCCTTCACATAAATTAGGTACAACTCCCTTTCAGATGTGATTTTCTATCAAAACTATTGGATGATTTGTCACAGATGGGCCTAGTTTTGGCGCGAATGCACAGAGACCAGACCAGCAAAGTAAAGTCGTCATAGCGCCATTACAAAGAATAAAGTCGCAACCTTTTCAACTTCGCAAAGTTCAATAAAATCTTTGGAGACTGTCAAATGGTATCACCAAAAGAAACCGCTGATGACGGCCTTTTCACTGAAGCGACTTAAAGGAATTTTGGTGAGCCTTCAAAAGATCACTATCCAGTTCATACTGATCAAAAATGGCTGCTGCCACGTACATGGGCGGCGCTACAATTTTTTTTATTGGGAAGGGAGTTGAAATTTGCCAAGAGTAGGGCGTGGCGCGTGTTAAAAGATTCTACAGTAAGAAACAACTGATGCATATGTGTTTCTCTTGTTATAAGCAGTGGAGTTTCATATTTCTTATTTGGTTATCCTGATGCCTCAAAAGAATCGCTTTTCAACATCAAACTTTATTTTTATTAATAACTTAATGCAGTTATTTGGTGTGAGGCAAGGTTAAAGTTCTCTAGGTGCCATTTAGTCAGCAAAGTGATGGTTAACTTGGCAAATTTTGTTTGACCAAAAACTTGGCAAAATTTAACCGCTAAAACTATCATAGCATTATTATTCATTGTTTATCAGAATTTCTAAAATATTCAATACAAAACTATACTTTTCTCATCTTCTTAATACCTCGGACAAATTCAGCACTGGTAAACCCTAAGTTTTCTTCTTAAACTGCCACGGTTTGAAGATGAACTTGTCATTGATATTGGCTGGGAAAAGTTTCCATGAAAAATACTCAAAATTTGAAAACAAGTAATTGTTGATTTAGCAAGATCACTTGGTATCAAAGTAACAAATGGTGTAAGACATGAATGAATGAAACTATTTATCATTCTTCATCCTATAATGCCCACTTTTATTGAATTAATTCTTTTCTCCCTTCCAACCAATCCAAATTTATCTATATGTTAAATATGTCCTCTGATTTTGCAAGCATAGGTCCATCCCTGTCTCAACAAAAGCTGACTGGGGTGAAATTTGTTTTTAATAGCTTTTAGATTGATTGTAGACTGGTAAATATTGTCAGATTTTTGTATCAGAGGGGATCAGATAAACTTGTTATAGGTGTGCACTTTTGGCATTGATGATAATAATAACAATTTATTGCCATATCCGTAGTTTCTGCCGTGCTAAGAATAATTTAAGAATATCTTAAGGCTCAAAATAGCAAAAAATAAAAACATTGAGGCTCAGCAAAAAATTCTTATAAAAAAAAGAGTGTAATTATTTAGAAGCCAAGTACTTCCTTTTTTCTTATCAGCCACTTTTTCATGGAAAAGCATGACCATTTATAATTAAAGCAATTAAAAGAAACAACCACGTTTGATATCAAAATCTAAATTTCAAAGTTGAAGTGCTATGAATTGTTTTTATTGCATTCTAGTTACATTTGTTATTGTTTAAAGTCAATTGCGGTTTAATTCCTTTTTGAAAGCAAACGCATGGCAGTTATAACATTTTAATACGATCCCTATTCAAATCGGACGGAAACCTTTGTGGTAATACTGACTATTTATAACTAATAATTATCCACTTTCTTTAGGGAACTGTGCTAATCTACCTACTTTCACCCACACACAAAGCATGAAATACTAACACTGTTTTCTACTGTTATTTAACGGGACTTTTACTGAAAATGCACGGTAAGATGACACCACTAAAATCTCTGCAAAAATAGCATAGGGTCTACTGGGCATTTCGACAGATAAGTAAACCAATTAAGAAAAGATAGAAGGGTTGCCGCAACCCAGCAGCCTTCTCACATACCTCTTCGATTTGGCTCTACCTTCACATATCTTCCATTCAGAATGTGAGATTGAGCTTGAACAGGCTGCTCCTTCTTTCTAAACATTTTTCAACTTTCACTCGATTTTACAGATTTATTAACATGCCACATATGACGTAGTTGCGAGGCCCTTAATCTGAGATGGAGGGCCTAACGGCACAATAAACTGCAAATAACTTTCATTATCTTCTCGCCGACAGTTCGTAACATGCTTTACCGATAAAATGCATCTTGCAACAAAAATTGATTGTTTCTTGATATATTTAAAAATATGCAGTAGATTTATCTTGGATTTGATCTGTTATCTGCACATCTTTTTGAAGCTGCTCCTTGCACGCAATGTTTTCTTCGATCAATTCTGTTCTGTTCTGATCTTGTTTATGAATCGCAAAGGTTTCTGGGCTGGCTCAATCATGGGAAGGGAAGTTGAAGTGACGTCATCGAGAAATCCGATTATTCATAAGCATTACGCACTGTATCACTGACCCCTTACAGTGGCGTCGTCAGACAAAATAAACTGGGGTGGACAAGTATGAAGAAGGGTTTGGGGCCATGCCCTGCAGAAGAAATTTTCACGACAACGCCCTTTAGAAGCTAAAATGGCGTCAGAATGACTGCCACATTGCTATGTGACGTCACACAATGTTCCATATTTTTGTCGTTGTCGGCATGACTCAGAATACCTTACTCTCCCCTAAAATTTTTCTCAACGGATTTACGAGAATTGGAAAAACCACCTCTGGGAAAACTGGAGTGGGCGCGTTAACCCCAGTCCACCCTGTGGCGACGCCATTGACCCCTTAGAATGCTACCTGGGAGTATCTAATACTGCATGCATCGAATCTCTACTGGTCAAAAGCACAGTATGACTACTTTAGAGAAAGCCCTTTTGAAATTACTGTCAACTACAAACAACACCCATGACCTCAGCAAACCTTCAGGTAAAATAAATGCCTATCGTTAAGACAAAGCACTTAATCTTTACAGAAGGAGAATTAGCCCTTCAGAGTTTTTCAGAACTAAAGAAATGAAATAAGGTCTAAGAATAATGAATCTACTCCAGTTATCTTTTAAAGGTATTGTTCTTTGGGATACTGTGTCAAACAGCATAAAATCTGTACTTAAATGCAAAAAACTTCAGAACAATGATCAAAATCTGCAGGGAAAAGAAAACGTCAATGCGATATATGTAGATAAGGCTGTAAGCTAGTTCTTTTTACTTTATTTCAACAAGCCAATCCACCAACAGAAAATAGATTAGTTATTATTATTCTTATTCCGGCCTCAACGCCAAACCTTATAAAATCGATCTAGTTTAGAAAGTTTAGTTGAGAAAACGTGCAGCGAAGCCTGCTTCACAGGCCGTGCAACCCAAAATCTAATGTTTGGACTGGAACTGTGATGGAGCGTGAGAAAGGAATTTCCCTTTGTTGCTGTTGTTGCTTCCCAGCTGAACAAAAGAAGAGCAATGGCGGCTGCTATCAAAATACCACACAACAAATATCGCGATGCCATCGATCAAGTGATCGCCTACAATTCTAAAATACTTTTAGATAGAAGGCTACGGTATCCTTACATTGATGGACAAACTGGTGTAGCACAGCAAGACTGCAATTTATGGGTGAGCCGAGTTGCCAGAAGCGCGCCTGTTAGTCCGGGCCAGATATGCAGCTACCCTTCAAGAAGATGGAGGGTTCGAAAACGACCAGATTTTGACAAGCTTAGTAGAACAAAAATGAAACAAGAAGCTTCGGGTAAATCAAAGGTGACGCCAAGCAACGGAGAGTCGTTTGAACCTGGTACGTTTTGATTGGTTTGAATTTAGGCGGGAGGAGTAATAATCCCCCAGCCTTTCCAGCTGGCCGAATTATTCCGGGTTGGAAAATATGCCCGTTTTTTCCTACGCGTAGTTGCGACCAACAACAATTTTTCCGCTACGACCTGCGAGCAAAGCCAATTTCGCGCCAACATGCGACAAAATCTAAAGAGTTGCTAGCAAAACCAAGCCAGTATTTAATGAGCTCCGTGTGTTATTACCCCTTTTCTTTCTTATTAGTACTTCATACAAGTTGAACCAGCCCCCCATTGTTTGCCGTCAAAATGTTTGTTTTAAAAAAGGCGTGTAACCCCTATATTGTACTACTTCATGTAACAAAATTAGGTGCGACAAATGGTAGGAGGCAGTGCGACACTCGACATCAAAGGAAAGTGTAGCTGCAAGCACATGCAAGTGATCCAGCCAGGGAATTATGGAGCAGAGTCTCGCATGAACTATCTTTCAAGCCCGGTTTAGCTGGTTGAGAGCCAGACTGAATTCAATGGCAGCTGCACCCCTAATATTATGTATATTATAAAAAATTCTGTATACTAAGGTTAAGGGTTGTGCTAAGAATTTGGCCAGAAACTAGGAACCACTTTGTACAAAAGCAGGCCTTGATTCATATTTAATATTATTTAGTATAAGGAAGCAAGTTGCATAAATCTTCTACCCAGACTGCAGAGCGTGGCAACTGCACGCACAAGAAAAATTGCAGCAAATCGGAGTGCACCCCAAAAATTAGCCCTTGCACACACGCATTTTATACGTAATAGGATCAATATAAGATCACCTGGACTTTCATACCACCTCAAGTGGCTTGGTGCACCCGAGAGAATCAGATGTGCATGCTGTGCACCCCCTTTTTTTTTACCTTGCACGCGCCATATCTTGTCGAGTTCTGCCATGCTCTGCAGACATGTTCAACAAAAAGGTGTTTTCAGAACCCTAATCAATCTTTTGTCCACACATGCCAACATTTTATAGTAGGTTCATTCAGTATTCTAAAGCATTTTCTACTTCTTCATGAAATTCTAAAGTTTTACAGTTCCAAATGGAGAAAAAATTCATAGGCATGTAAATTCAGTTCAGGGTTTTTGAGATTGTTCCCAAATTGGAAATTTACAAAAAAGATGTCAAACAGAGCCTTGTGAATGTACAAAATGGGATATTTATCTTTTTATATAAGAACGGGGTATCATTAACGGTTGGTAAAATATCCACAATAATTGTTTAAAATGAAAACAGCTTCAGCAGTGAGAATGATGCCTTAGTGTGGGATTTCTGTTGATTCCTTGGGGGTGCATCCAGTAACACGGATACATAAAGCTCTGTGCTTGATTTGATCACCAGCAAACAATTTATCTGTAATTCATAATGTGTATAACATTGTTCTTTGTAGGCCCAGATGAAACCAGTATGACAAGCATATCAAGTGATAAATTGCCGAAACCTGAAATTGATGCATCAGATTTGAGCAATTTGTCAAGAAATGACAGCTCAAAGTTAGGTTATGAATGTGAAGAACTGGAAGATGAGGTTCTGTCTGATTATAATTTGAGTGATGATGAGTTTACACCATCAAAAAGAAAAAGAAGGAAGGAGCAGCCTGTTAAGAAGGTGAGTCATAGCATTGGGATTTTCATGGCCAATGATTGGGTATAAGTCTGTGGTCCTGGCTCAATATTAGGTATGCATCAGTGGCAGACACTTAGCCAAATATTACAGGTCTGCCACTGGTATGCATATCTTGATTAATTAAAATCTTGATTAATTAAACATAGTACTAACAGATCTCTGATAGATGATAAGCTAGCATTTCTGTGTAAACACAAGATGCATTTTCAAATATTTGGTAAGCTTCCTTTGCCTAAATGGACACTTGCCTTTTGGGCCACTAGGGATTTGTTAGTCTATGGATTGATCTGCCTTTGAAAGATGTCACTCTAGGCCTCGTTACAAATGCACTGCACAGAATCCTTATGGGTTTCTCTATTAACCTGAAGAACTCTTATTGACTTATCTGAAGGGCACTTATCGTTTTTGACAGGGTAAAAAGAATGCCCTTGCTTGGAAGCTGGCTGACAGGGTACGTAATCTCACAAGAGAGGAGATCAACCAGATGGGACCAGAGGAAAGAAAGAAGCCATACATGTGTGAGAGTAGGTACACTTTATAGGCAGTTATTTCATCAAGTAGGTTAAATAGATTCGAATCATTAATCAGAGTAATAACATAATCAAATTCATATTCAAAACGTCCTTTATTGATATGAAAGTACCCTAGATGCTATGCAAAATTTAAGTCCTTGACCATTTTTTTTCGTTAGATGCATGCTACTTCTCAAATTCTTTCGTTTACTGCATTTCGATATTTTTATTTATCTTATGACCGTTAAAACTTTCTTTAATTTCATGAAAAAATTAAGAAGATTAGATATATATTTTGCCACCAATTCTCTTGGAAGCTTATTAATATCACATAACTAAAATTTTGTTTGTTACATTGCTCAGTGCATCTAGGCATTTCCTCAATATCCTTGAGTGATGAAGCCCACAGTCAATGAGATTTTGTCAAGATGTCTACAGGTGTGACAAGCAGACAAATCAACATTGCAAATCATTTGATTGCAGGAATGGATTTGACTTGAAAAATAAAATGATTTCCAACATTTTGTACCTGAAGATAGGCACAGTTTTTGCAGTTTCAATTATTTTTTGTGGTTTTAAAATTTTGAAGTTAACTTTAAACAATTAGTCTTTTGTTCAAATAAAACGAACTTAACTTTCTCATATTGATTTGTTAATTATCTAAGAGGATAGGAACACCAATAAGCTAAAACAAGTGACGTTTATATGTGCCAAAACAGTGTTTTGGCCCCCT
Organism: Catostylus mosaicus; assembly: GCA_964019065.1. Classification (NCBI taxonomy): domain Eukaryota; kingdom Metazoa; phylum Cnidaria; class Scyphozoa; order Rhizostomeae; family Catostylidae; genus Catostylus; species Catostylus mosaicus. Next base: position 2,066,808 of record OZ025187.1, read on the forward strand.
TAAATGTTCAAACCACCCTGCTTGGATATAGATTTCCATTCACCACTTTGTCATCACCACAGCTTTCATTCTCTAACGACCATAAGATGACCGTTCTTTAAAGAGCATTAGCTTTGTATTGCCATTATGCTAATTTACATTTGTGCTTTTCTGTAATTTTAAAGCGAAAACTTAGGAAAGTTGATGTTTTTTGTCTTGTAAAATTTGTATCTTAACCATAACTAATAGTTTGAAGACCAGATTTCTAAAACTCCAATTTTCACAACTGAAATTTTGCAACCCCATGCTTTTCAACATTGTTTGTTAATACTATATTTCAATTACCTTATTTAAATTAACAGTATGTTTTAAACGATACAAGAATACGCAAGGGATAAGATACCATTACCAGCATTATGATCATGATGCCATTGAAGAATCTGTACCCCAGACAGAAATACCTGAGGTTGCAATTCCTGAGAGAAAGGAAGTGGTTGGTGATGCTGCAAAAGGGGATAACGTAGAAACGAGTGCATACTGTGATTTTTGCCTTGGTGATGCTAGGGAAAACAAGAAGACTGGAACTAAAGAAGAGTTAATCTCATGCTCTGATTGTGGAAGATCAGGTATAAAAATCTAAGAACTTTGCTTGTTCCTGCTTCTCTTATTCTTGCCTATTACCATCTAAGTTGGTAAAATTCTCCCTATCTTCCTATCATGAAACGGAACGGAGAGGTTACAACGCATTGAACACGTGTCTACATCATTTTGATGATTTGATGTGAAAGGGATTCAAAATGGCCGGCATTGATGACGCTATTCACATTGAACTAGAACCAAAAGAACATTTTGGAGATTTAAATGTGTAAACAAAGCCCATATGGGCGAAAAATGACAAGATCATGAACGTAAACAGGAAAAATAGTGATTTCTTTTTATTCCTCTTCTATTTAAGACTTGATTTCGAAACATTACCCCGTTCGATAAAGTAGTGAGTTTAATAAATCTTTTATCTAACATACATTCCTGTCCAGATGCAAGGGACTGGTCAACATTTTGTCCGAAAATTAATTTGTCCGAATGTCCGAAAATGTTTTTGCCGAAGTTTGTCCAAAATTTTATCTGCTGAAAAATTTTTATGCTTAATGGAACCATTTAGTATTGGCTAAAGCTTTATACAGAAACGTCTCATCTACAGTTTCCCAACAGTCTGTGTGAAATTTTGACGATGTTTTTTGCAGGTGGCTGGAAGGCATATAATACTTGAGCCTATAAAAGGGTTAGGATGGTTTTAAACGTAATAGATTTACTTTTATCCTTTTAGACATGTTAAAAGATAAGATGCCATTGAATTACACATGACCTTTTGTGTCTTTACTAGGCCATCCATCATGCTTACAGTTTACAGACAATCTCATAATTGAAGTGAAGAAATACAAATGGCAGTGTATTGAATGCAAATCGTGCTCATTGTGTGGAACCTCAGATAACGATGTGAGTTTCGTAGACACGATTAATGTTAAAAAACCTATTGCAAATATAAGCGATTTTAACTTCTAACACTACGACTTGAAAATTCCGATGCTAGTCTCCTTTTAGTATGTTAGATATATCAGTCAATCACATGGCTATTTTGAAATGTCATCGGTTTGGGTGTTCAATAAAGAACTTATTACTAAATTGTGGCGTTGCTCTTTTAAATTGGCACTATTTGAGCAGTTGAGCCAAAAACTATTTTGCTTATATTTTAAGCAATAGTTAAGTTAACTTAAGTTAAGTTCCACAACATCAGTTTTTTATAAGCCCTGTTGCAATTCTGCTGCCAATTCATCACGCATTTCTATTCCACTTTTATATGGGAATAAAGTGATTTTACAACCTGCATTTTTTAAACTTTGTGGTTTTAATAAAATTGCAACATACCCAAATTCGCTGCCAATTCTAAAACAAACCTTGCAGCATGTTCACAGCATTTTAGTTAGCCTTTAATTAAACAAATTATGCCCAGTAGTTTCTTTGTAGTATTTAGGTTTTTTTTCATAAAGAGCCTTGGGAAACTGTCAGATTTCCTTATTGTGTATTGACAACAACTTTGATTGGCCTTGCTTGTAGGATCAGCTGCTTTTTTGTGATGAATGTGACAGAGGTTACCATATGTACTGCTTAACGCCGAAGATGTCGGAACCACCGGAAGGTAAAGTTTCCAAATCTTTTCGAATTTTAAAGTCCAAATTACCCGACCATTCAACATCATAGGACTTAAGCGATTAAAAACACCATTGCTTGCTGTGTAAAATCTACCAAACAGCATAAAATTATCATTGTTCAGACCGGCCAACTTTTTTGTTGCGATAGATGACAAGTAAACTAAGTAAAATAGGTAATACTGCAAAACAATGGATAAACAAGTACAAGACTTGGTTCACTCAATCACAATGTTTCATCCCGGTATACGGCCGTATAAGGGCAAACTGTGCAATAAAATTACTAAGCATTACGCAAGCTTCAAAATTATTTACTTTACTTTTTTATTCTAGGCCACTGGTGCTGCAAGTTATGCGAGGAAAGGATGAAGGCTGCGGGGGAGTACCCACCACCAGGGATGCAAGCAAGTGGCGAATGAAATAGGAAGATATTTTAAATTTCAAAGTAGACTCAAGTCATAAATATGTAACAATTGTATGAACTGTGTAACTAAGGCTTCTTATTGTAATAAAATGTGAGATGGTTAGTGTTGAAGCTAAGTGGACTATTTTTAAATGCAATGATCTGCAGAGTAATGTGGATATTGGCCTTTAGATTTGCCAATATATACCCAAATGCTGATCACACCACAACACTGCTTTATAGGGGAAAGGGGCGAAAAATCAATGTAGTCTCGCAAGTTTTTAAAACGATTGTAGGAGCTTTCTTTAAATCTGTTGATATAAAAACAAGATAACACAGAAAAAAGGGGAATTTACTATTTTAACCTCATACCTGGAATGATAATCTTCGTAATTATTAAATTAAACAGCGGGCATAAAGGTCTTGAAAATCGACTGTTAAGACACTTGACTCCAGAGATTAGCGCAAGCAGTAATTACGAAGTGAACAAGTAAAGAAGATCAATTTTGCAAAGAGATATTTTGATAAGATCATAATTCTCATAACAAAATGCGCAAAGTTCTTGCAGGCGATGTTAGCGCAATGTTAAAATTTCAATGAATTAATACCGATTTACGTTACTCGGTCTTCCATGGATGGTAATCCAATTTTTCAACTTTCTTGAATAATCACACCAAAACAAAACTCCTGTAGAAATCTTACTGGCAGATCTTCTGGCTAGACGTGAAAGTAAATTATGAAAATAAACAGCAATGCTATGTTGACAAGTCAGGGAGACATAGTTTTGTTTGTTTTAATCAAAGCCTTTTTTTGCAAATTCAGTTCTTTATCTTGGGATCTTGAGATCTTAACAGTACCTCATATTGTATGATGGCAATTAATTGCAAATTAGCAGTTGACAAGACAGATAAACCAAATTCACTGCAAGAATTCTACTTGCACAGTAAACGCTTTCATGCAAATTACTTTGCAGTCCCTTCCTTACTAAAAGCATACCCTTTACTCCTTAAGATTAGCTACTTGTTATCCTGAAAGTGAAGATATAACCAACCAAGACAGCAGACAAAGAATAAGGAAAGTATCTTGATAAAATCGTATAACCGAAAGTATCTCAATTATAGTTTATTGCATCACGATGACTAATTATGAAAGAATAATCGAGTATTGAAAAAATATGAGCTATATCATTTCAACTAGTATAATAGTAATAAATATGCAATAAAGTTTAATATATCAAATCAAACTTTTTCGGCTTGCCTTAAAAATCTAAAATGAAATTTTATCGGCGTAACTTTTTTAATGCTAAGAGAACATTTGGTTTGCGACAAAAGGTATGGCTCCATGAAGGCCTGGCAGCTGAATTTTTGATTCATCTAGATAATCATATCCTGAGAAAGATGCTACTGCATCAAACTGTTGAAATTATTAATCATATTTAATCTCGTTATCAAAATCATTTCAATAGTTCCGCCTTACGCTTGGTATCTATTAAACAGAGGTTTCTGCTGATAGTTTTGGGAATGAAACCAGCAAATATAAGCAGCCTGCTCAAAAGAAACATTTTTCTTTGTTACGCCAGATTTAGTTCATTATTCTTCTTGTTCAGTTCTGTTCAATTCTGTTCTGCTCCTGTTCTGTCCTGTCCTGTCCTGTCCTGTTATGCTCTGTTCTGTTCTGTCCTGTCCTGTTCTGTTCTGTCCTGTTATGCTTTGTTCTGTTATGTTCTGTTATGTGCTGTTCTGTTCTGTTCTGTTCTGTTCTGTTCTGTTCTGTTCTGTTCAATTCTGCTTTCGTCTCGTTCGTTCCCGTACCCTGTTCCAGGTCAAGGGCAGGTTCAAGTAAGCTAGTAAAAGTGAGAGTGATGAAAGCGTACATTTTTTCGAGCATATTTCAACAAGCTGTTCTTGATAATCACTATAGAATCGATATCCTGCCTGTAGTATTGTTGACTAAAATTTAGCATATCATCCCGGTTCATGAAACAATTACATTAATTTTTAAGTATAATACTCCTTCATTAAATACACCATAAAAACAATCTTTTGATGCAAAGACCAACTGAATACAGAAGAAAAGCTGGAGATATCGAGAGCTACTAACGTGGAATCTTTTATTACCAGAGGCAAAATGATTTCATAGCAGAGACACTCTTTCAAAAAATTAGAATATTGCAAATTGGATGATATAAGTTATTGTAAGGGAAGGAGTTTGTTTACTTTTAGAATTAGGATTTTTTTATATTTTGTGTTATTTTTAGGCCATAGTACATGTGTTTTAGGATTTCTGCAATTCCACAAACCGCTCTTGCCTTAGCCAGACGAGCATTATCAATTAAATATATGTATGTTTGAATGTATCTTTGTATGAATGCATTAAACTCCTATCGACAGGACAATAGCAACAATGAAAGGTTATCACTGTTTTATTTTATGTCCATTAAAATTCTCATACCTTTCACGTGTTACTCACAATGTGAAGGCTTCTAAATTGTTAAAAAGGAAAATTGCTACTGCCTCAAAAACATTCATGTCGCTTTTTATCGTTTCCATCGTTCTACCGTTATGCCGCACTGATAAACTGATTGAATGTGGAAGTTTCCCATCGTCCAAAAATTAATGACGTCATGATGATAGAAGCAGAAGTGAAGGACCAAGTTAGAACTTTTTTCACATGATTGCATAGGAGCATGTTATCCCCCCCCCCCATCTCAGAACGGTGTGTTCTGTTATCCCCCCCCCCCATTTTAGAGCTCAGAAATACTCGACAAAGTGCTTTCCTGTCAAAGACGCACGCTGTCCTTCACTGAGGTCAATAGCTCCCATGCAAACGTGCGCGTAAATGACGAATGACGAAAAAACTTTTCGTTTTTCAGTAAGAGGATTTAGATATCCGCTTTTCGTGCAACACTTAAGTAAAGTTACCTTATCTTATAGGCAAGACAGCATGCTTCCACGCAGAGGTACTGGAGTGATCATGCAGTGTAATCGAGGCCGTGAACGACTGAAATTGAGCGGTTTTCGAGTGGTTTTGGAGCGTTCTGCTATGAGGATCGGAACTGTTACGGGGCAAATACGTGATAGAACAAACTATTATTGATTGAGGCATTACTTGCATTCTAAGGTAATATTTTGATTTCTGTAAAATCGCTTGAATGTAGTAAAAACAAGTTATTGTTGCTTCAATGTAAGGAAATTCTTACCGTACGTTTTCCCGGTAGGAATGAAGAAAAGGGAATGTTGCCCCAAAAATCATCCGTCCCTGCTAGGAGAACACCAGGGGCAAGGCCAGTCAATGCGCATCCCTTCTTTGCTCGTCTTGTTTTTCAACCAGTCACTTCAAACGAACACCTGTAATGGAAAAGAATAAACTTTCACTGTTGTTTTTCTGCACTAGCACGGCAATTCGTGCGAAAATTCAGCTGAAAAACTTGCAAGCTGGTTTACCATCAACTAAATGAGGTTTTCCGCTCTGCTACTGCTCTCAAACAACAACATAGGTAATTTAGTGTGGCGCATTTTGATGATTACTTCAAAAGCCGAAAGCAGTCAGCTATGATTAATAAAATATGTAAGAAAAAACATCAAAGAATTGCGTAACGATAAAGTTCCTACCGCCTTATTTAGTTTGAGTGCGGCAGAATTTTTATCTCCAAAACGTTTCTAGTCTTAGCGGATGAAGAATTAGAAGCTTTTTTTCAGACCATAGTTACTTCTCACAATCTTCCTGAATGTTTTGTGCCAAAGGGTAAGTGCTTAGTTCTTCTTCAAAAGACTTGTATTATAAGTTGTAGTTGTTCATGAATTTTGGTTCAATTACGTTGTGGTCTGGAACAAGTTTTGGGCAAGAAATTTTGATTGCCTATTCTTTACTTGAATTGAAGATAGGTGCATTTTCTGCATGGTAGGTGCAATAAACTGAAGTAAAGTTATTGCCAATTTTGATAATAAAATTTTGATTAACTTTGAATCTCTTCAAGCTTTGCTACATAAGTTATTGCTTTTTATCGAAAAAGCACCCTACAACCCCTGCCCTTCTCCGCGCGTCACATTAAAATACCACATGGATGGAGCTACAGATGGACGGAAAGGACGTACAGGTTACTTTCAACGCTATGATATGATATTCTAAAATGTAAAACGACACAATAAAGATAAAAACAGAAGGATCAAAATCTGCAGTTTTAAATACATTAGCATTTTTTAAACGCACGTTCAGTTTATTTTTTCTGTCATCTCGCTTAAAACAACTTAAAAACTCAAATCAATATTGCTACTACTTCCTGGACAAGTATCTAATCTACACTGGTCGTGTGCCATTCTAAGGAGTATCACTCTTGTAAATGAAGGCAGTTATTTTTGCCTGGTCTAGCCATTGAGAACTAAGCTGAATAACTCAGGTAGAAATTGCACTGAAGCTTTATCAGTATAACGCGATGATCTCTTGAGAGAAGAGTGATCCAGTGAAATAATTAAACAAATGCAGGAATTATCCACTCAATCAACACCAAATAAATCCGATTTTGGTATATTTATCTATATTCCAACAAGATGTCACTTAGATAATTCAAAATGTTACTTTCTTGCTGTGACAACTGACAATTTTCGGGCAACTGCACCTAGCAAATGCGGTTTTAAATCGAAGAAGGTGATAAAAAAAAACTCTAGCAGGTACATAAACAAAAGTGCCATCAGCCTTCTAAGACCTGCCAATGCAGTTTTGAAAAAACATGTCCGGAAAATGTTGAAATGTTAATCATGTTGGGAATTGGACGATTATAATCAAAAAATTATATGAACAAAATCATTATTGTGCATGGAGATGTCAACTAACTCATAAATTAAATCACCAAGCAATTGATGAATCGATAAATGACTGAATGAATGAATGAATGAATGAATGAATGAATGAATGAATGAGTGAGTGAATGAATGAATGCATGAGCTAGTGTGTGAGTGAATGAATGCACGAGCTAGTGTGTGGGTGAATAAGTGAGTGAGTAAGTGAATGATAAAGTAAATTAGGGAAACAGTGATGCGGTCGAGTGATCGAATGATATGGTAATATGGTGATTAAATGAATGAATGTTTAAGTAAATGACTCAACAAGTGAATCGATGAATGTCTAGTAATGAATGAAGTATTTTTCCTTTGGACTTAAAGTAAGGAAATATACCCTGCAGAGAATCTGATCTTGGTGGCTAGATGAAAAAGGGAGTTGGCTAAATCGTCTAGAAATCCATTCTTTCCAAATAGACTTTATAAATTTCTTGCGTTGATTTGCCCATTTCAATCCGATTGCAAAGTTCAATAAGAGATTTCGAATTCTCAGCTGGGGAAATATTTTATCGCAGGAATTCATTTCTAATCCAGCATGACTTGGGCAGAAAAGTGGACGTAGAGGATAAAACAAAGTGTACAACACTGAAAATTTTAGCTAAAATTTCAGGGCCAGTTTTAAGGAGCAATATTGATAGGGGTGCCAACCATTTTTTCCATCACAAAGGACAATAGGCCCTTTTTAGTGGTACAAGCAAAAGAATTAACGAAGAGCCGGAGGACATTGCCTCATTAGTATGAGAAAAAGGCGTTGTTATAGCTGATATAAATGAGATGGCAGTGAGATGGCAGTGAGATGGCAGTGAGCTTGGAAATCCTGAGTCCACACAATTTGTTGTATCGTTCTTATTGTAGGTGGTTATGATAGTAAATCGAATAAGGAAAGACGTCATATTAGTTGAGCCTCATTTCGGAAGTTCGTTAGCCCTTTTTTTAACAACCGCGCCCCTGGTGAGTGCCCACAAATTTATTATGCTAAATATTTTCCAAACCTGCTTGAAAACAGCTACACATGATAAAAACATTTGCTGTTAACACAATTAGTGAAAAATTTAATGCTTCAACCATTGATGGCAATTTATTTTGATTTTGAGTTTTTTCTTACGTTACATAAATAGAACTGTTTGAAGGGTTACATTCCGTTGGTGTCATTGTCAAATAGCTGCATTTCTAGTCAAATGTGTTTTAAAATGCATTTTTTTATTGTGAAAAACATGAATTCAAAACACATTTTAGATGAAAGTAATTAAAAACTTAGCTTTTTATTTTGAAGGACATTACTTTAAAACACGTTTCGCTAAAACGTCAGCTAACACTATAGGCAAATTTTAACATTGTTTAGCGAAATACAATGAAACGGCAAGGTGGACATCATAAAGAACTGATTGATTAGGCAGTTTTAATTTGATTAAAAATCATATTAATAATTAAAGAATCAATTATAAATAGCACAGTGTGAAAAGACGCTTCAGCAGGATTAATTATGAGGATGTATTGAACTAGAAAATTCTTGTATCTGTGTGACGAGTATGCCTTTGTCATAATATCATAGTTGATTGAAATTGCAATGAAATATTGATAGAGTTCATCACAACGATGCTATATAAGTGGCAAGTATATTGGAATACACACAGATTGATTTCAGAATTTGCGTTTGATATCGATGAATGACCTGAAACTTGTTACTTGTTTGCAGCTTATTATCTGAAAACTAAAGAATGTTGACGTCTTCAGGTGGCAGTCTGCTTCTGCTTCTCACGCTACTGACATTCCTATGTAGTTTTGCAAATGGATCACAACAAAGTTTGGATGCAAGCAGCTATGAAGCTCCGGAAATGCCCGTCAAAGACCGTTATGAACAGCAAGAGGACCGTCAGAAATATCAGCCAGTTGAAGAGGACGCATTCATTTACGCGCCCGATGTGGCAAACATGGAAGAGACCGCTAGCACTTACGAAGAAGTTTCTGATGATCCTGCAAAGTACAGTGAAGCACCACAGATCTATGTGTCTAACAATGCTGATTCTAAAAGCGATGTGAAGATGGTACAGGTGGAACAACGGTACAGAAGGTCTCTTGATAACCAACCAATATGGTACGGAAGATACGGTCGAGGTTTAAGCAAAAAGAAGGAAGACGGGACACAGGTCGAAGATATTGAACAAGATGTACTGGATGCAGATAGGGGAAAGGATTGGTGGAACGCTAGAGGAGAAAAAGTGTATCTATCAGGACAGCCTGGTTTTTCTAATGAAAAATCCCAATCATTGACCGCACGAGAAAGAGAAGCATTAAAGCGAGTTATGAAAACCAGTTATGAAACCATTCTGCTTCCAACTTACACAAGAGAGGCTATAAATGATAATCATCAGCCAATAATGAGAGCAAGGCTTGGAAGAGAGGCTAATGGTGGCATTAACCAGCCATTATGGAGTGCAAGGTTTGGAAGAGAGGCTGGTGAAGCTCACATCCAACCTATGTGGAGCGCTAGGTTTGGCAGAGAGGCAAAAGTTCGCAGAAGACAGCCTTTGTGGAGTGCAAGGTTTGGAAGGGAAGCACATGATGGTTTTAAACAACCTCTATGGAGTTCAAGATTTGGAAGAGAAGCAACTGAATCTAGGAGACAGCCTATGTGGGCCGCAAGGTTTGGAAGAGAGGCTAATGGTGGCAGTAGACAACCACTGTGGAGTGGTAGGTTTGGAAGAGAGGTTACTAGTGAAATAAAGCAGCCATTATGGGCTGCAAGGCTTGGAAGGGAGGCTAATGGTGGTGCTAGACAACCATTGTGGAGTGGTAGGTTTGGAAGAGAGGTAAGTGGTGACATAAAGCAGCCATTATGGGCTGGAAGGTTTGGAAGGGAGGCGAATGGTGGCGTTAGACAACCATCATGGGCTGCAAGGTTTGGAAGAGAGGCTAATGGTGGCATTGGGCAACCATTGTGGAGTGGTAGGTTTGGAAAAGAGGATAGTGGTGACATAAAGCAGCCATTATGGGCTGCAAGGTTTGGAAGGGGGGCTAATGGTGGCATTAGACAACCATTGTGGAGTAGTAGGTTTGGAAGAGAGGTTAGTGGTGATATAAAGCAGCCAGTATGGGCTGCAAGGTTTGGAAGAGAGGCTAATGGTGGCATTAGACAACCATTGTGGAGTAGTAGGTTTGGAAGAGAGGTTAGTGGTGATATAAAGCAGCCAGTATGGGCTGCAAGGTTTGGAAGAGAGGCTAATGGTGGCATTAGACAACCATTGTGGAGTAGCAGGTTTGGAAGAGAGGTTAGTGGTGATATAAAGCAGCCAGTACGGGCTGCAAGGTTTGGAAGGGGGGCTAATGGTGGCATAAGGCAACCATTATGGAGTGGAAGATTTGGAAGAGAGGCTCATGGGGACACAATGCAGCCTTTGTGGAATGCTAGATTCGTAAAGAGAACAAATACGTACGGTGGAGTAGTAGAAGCTGACGAAGGACTAAAACAACGTGATTTCGGGGAGAACGAAATGTCAAATGAACATTTTGCTGCAGGCATTGCTGACGACAAGACAGGTGAGCAGTTCCTTTATGCATTAAGAAAATTAAAGCAGCTTGTGAAAAGCGGTAATGACGGATGGCAAGAAGGATCAAACAAAGATGTGATACCGCTATTGGCCAAAGGTGTTGGTGAAGATGAAGTGGAACTGAAGTCAGATGGAGCCGACCGCATGCCCAAAGAGAAGAAGGAGGCTAAAATAAAATGGCGTCGACCAACCAAAGAGGAGTTGCAGAGAATCGATGATATTGTACATAATGAGAGCTTGCAACAAGACCGTGAGGCTAGCGATGGGCATGTTAGGGGAAGTCATTCTAAACTGATGATTCGAGAGAGAAAACTTGACTTTTAACTAAAACAATTATTTGTTATCAACTAACTTATGTTAAAGATTGTAGGTCTGAATTAATTAAAATAGTTGGAATTAAAGTGATGTCAAAAAAGGCCACCCATTAACATAAAATTTAATCGCAGAGGCAGAATGTAAAGCTAATGCGAAACATACCTGTTTAGAGTTAATTCAAGCAACAAGCAGGGCCATTGAAACTCAGGGGCAGCAGATTTCTCAAGTATAAATGGAATGCTGGTCGTAGCCTCGGCAAAGTTTCTTATTTCTTATTGATTGTATAGGTAGCATCCATATATACCAACCTGACTGGAAATACATACCCATGTCCTAGAATTAGCAGATTATAAATTGAATTAATGTTTTTGATTCCTTGCCAAAATACCATTGTCACGCAATTATTGCTTCTGATAATGATCACTTGCAAAATGATAGAGGCTGTGCTGTAAACAAAGAAAAATGAATTAAAAGTTGAAAATTTTCATGACATAAGATTTCGTTTAATGCACTATAAAGGGGGCAGTGTTCCAGGTGGAAATGCAGCACAGGAAGAATATTTCTTACATTCTCCCTCTACTCAACACAATAGTACATCGAATGAGGAGGCAATGCGGAGGGTGACGGGATGTGACACGCTCTAATGATTTCACTGTTCGGCCCCAGCTGTTATTTGACTATGATAGATAGCCTCGGTACGGATCTGATTCTGATCGTGAATTATTTCTGTTTTTATAGTCCTGAACATCGTACTGCAACCATGCTTCATTACAGTGGCTTATGATAATAGTATTTCTAGGGATCAGGCCTGGTCCAATCAACTGGGAAAATCTCATTTTTTGCTTTTCATTATTCTGTTCATTATTTCAAATTCCCTTAACTTCAAATTATACAATGTATCATTTGTCGGTATCAAATCACTCCTTTGAAGCAGTATTGCAGAAGTTTTATAAGATTATCGTTGATTGGTCTATTCATATCTTAAGGGAATGCAAGCATACTATTGGTCAGTAGGGCTTGGGTTGGTATTATCCCTAATGTCTTAAAGACAAAGACCACTTTTCTAGCACAATTCTGGCAAATATTTGGTTTTAAACAAAATATTTCCTATTGTTATACAAATCAGATAATTCGAATTAAGCCAATCATAATAGTCCTTGTTAACCTTGTATGCCCGGATGAAATAGTAGTTACAGTATATCAACTAATCGTTGCCTTTTATCTATTTTCTTGCTAGAAAAAGCACATATTTCAAAGCAGGACTTGATTGCAAAGCTATTGTTCAGTCACATACAAGTCACATACATAGGCCATCAGTTTAGGCCCTCAATTTAGGCCCTACTGTCAAAGCTTTTGCACAAACCAATATGGCGTCACAGTTTGATAACAGAAATATTAAGAAGCCAAACACCTTCCCTTTTTTTGAATCAGTACGGATGATGTAGCTTTGCATTATCTGGCTTTCTTCTCGGATAATGTGGCTGCTGGTTCGGTGCTCACTTCGCGTCAGCAGTCGTCATGATAACTACTTAAAAGATCTAACAGATAAAGCTCATGGTTTATTTATAATCCAACGCAACAGAAAAAGATAAAATTGTGTTATCTTTGATGTCCGTTATCTTGCTTCAAGATATTTTTAGATAAGGTGACAGTGGAAGAAAATGCATACACAAGTGAAAGATTTTCTCCTCAAACTGTCAAATGTAATATTGCTATTAATTGAAACCACCTAGTCTGCGCCGAAAGCTCTTCAGTAGTTGAGTAAGATTAGCTATGATTCTTATATCACAACTCTCAATTCCCACGTAATCATAAAAATTGGCAGGATGCTAGCCTATTTGCAGACTCAACCTACGTTGGGTCTACCCGGAGGCTGTAATAAGACAGATTCGAAAACTTTCATATTACAGGAAATTACGATTTTGTATCGAGGTCTTGAAAACTAAAAATCTACATGGAAATACTTGCCTGCCACGCACTAAGAACAAAAAATACGACTTTACACGGTGAGATATGACTTGAAACGGTGTAATACGGCGGTTTAAATATAATTTGGACTCAACTGATTACCTATACAGAATTGAACTTTTCGACCCCTTTTAGAGTCATAATCAGCAATGAAATAAGATACACGAGGTCATATATAAGTTAACAATATACAGCGTGAGTTGGATAAAAAAGCGATGCCAATAATAGTACAGGTCTCCGATTTTTCGCTTCTTGCTTTACACTTATGCTGGAACTACTAATCACATTTCTCGATCTCTTTACAGCTAACGACAATACTCGCCGAAACGAACTTTCTGAACAATTTCGCGAACGTGAATTGGTCTTGTCAAGAAGCGAAAAAAACCTACCAAGTGACGAAATGAAGAGGTCTTCGTCAATTTTAAATATGCGTTTTAATAACCAAAGACCTTCGTCGACTTCCAAAAACATACAATCGACAAAAATCAACCAAATTAAATCAGGAGACAGCCCCGATTTTAGGCCAATCATTATCAATTAAACGAAGCAAAAACGGCTTTGCAAAAAAGGCTTAACCGATGTAGAAAAAGTGGTTTTTTAGGACAAGGCTAGTACATGTTGTTTATGAGAACGCAAAAATACAGCATACAACAAGGACCACAGTTGTATGCGTGTCTGGCTAGTAAAATTAAACGATTACATAGGCTGAACTAAGTTAGCAGCTACTGTTCCCCTTTCCCTTGGTTTCGCGGGCCATTTTTTGGCATAAAACAAAACTATACTCAATTTAAGAAAGGAAGTGGCTTCAGAGGACAAAAATGCAATAAATGGTGAACCAATTTGAAACTCTGCAAAACTGGTAACCAAATACTAATTCAAAAAAATGCTACTTATAAATTTTCTTGCAAAACATACCTCTAAATTAATTTTAGTTTCACATTTTCACATACACACATAATTCAATCAATATAAAATTGATAATTTTCTTTTTTTATTTCTATCACACTTTCTTACTAATATACAATAATATAACAGTAAACAAATAGCAAATTAACACTTTAGGTACAAATCAATAACGCAAATACAGAAATACCTTTCTTTATCTCTATCATCACAATGCTATAAATTTGTCAAGCAATAGGGGATAGACTGCACTGTAAAGAGGTTAAAAACATAACATTACTAGGAGACTTCACATCTATGAGAACTTGAATGATGCAATGAAAAATTTGTACGACAATTGTGACTTTTGTTATCATGCTGAAGCTGCCGCAGCTCACCTGATTCAGTCAGATACCCCAACTACAAGACAAATACAAAAAGTGGCTTTTAAAAAGCAATCCTGGCGGCAACAGGTTTATCTAAGCCTCCGCGCAGCCCTACTGTTTCTCCCGAGTGCGAAGAGAGAAAGAGTAGGGGCTGCACGCAGGCTAGATAATCTATCCTAGCGGCAACAGGACGCCCTGATATATACTGTCTCAGGGTTTGGATACATCAAGGTAGCTAAGCCAAACAATTTATGGTCAATACAGCGTCTAATACTGTAGAACGCATTCGAATATAAAGAATTTGGAGATAAAACTATTTTGCTTCACGCAAAAACATTCCACCCACTGTAACTAAATTTATTACAAGAAATATCAGTCTTTTCTAGCCTTTGGAAAAAACGACCTTGCAAAAAGATTTACAAGGGTTAATCTTTCTTCCATCAATGCTCAGTTTAATAACGTCAATAGCCCAGGACAAATTTGATCTTCCCTATTTGAAAAAGTTCCTGTTTATCTGTTCGGCGAAAGAAGTATTTTAATGTTGCTCTTAGCTGCAACAAAACCTATTATTAAAATGGTATGGTGTCTTGTTCTTCAATTGAGTTGCTTTCCTTTGCAATGTTGAGCTGTTTTTCTTTCATTTATAAGGCGAGATATCCGTTATAGCGAGGTAACCAATTTATGGCAAAAAGGCAACAGCAAGGAAAATAATGGGTAGTAATCTATTACCCTGTCAATCACAAAATAGATATAGCCCCCCCTCCATGAGGCAGAAGGGTCATTTATTCTGCGCATTGCGCAAACTATTGAAACTTGAATGTTCATCAGCAAAACATAAAAGCTTACTACTAGAAAATCTACAGAAATTATACAAAACTACCTTTAAAACGTTATGCCAGATGATTCATTCCTCTCAAATCTGCGCATCGACATTGTTCAATGTGAGAGTACGCTGTCTGGTATCAGCCTCGTTATCAAGTATATCGTTTAACTCATCAAAATCTTTCATATCTGGGCCTAAATCATCCGCATTAAGCTCGTCTTCAAACATATGCTGTAAAATTTCTTCGGCATTTTTTGTTTTTCGTTTTTTCAGTTTGTAGCTGACCCTAGCCTTCCTTACGTAGCTCGCGATCGAAAAATTCTCGTCCAATGGGTTGTCAAGCGAGTGATCAGTACTGCCATCTCTAAATGGAATAGAAAGATGTCGGGTTAGTAAAAACTATGCACAGGCACCCTTTTATCAATTGTCAAAGGTACTTCCATTAACCCATTACTAAAATAGAACATCCAGAAGCCACTTGCCTTTCAATAATACGCGACATACAATAGAAAAAAAAAATACAATATGTAATCTACTTATTCAAAGTCTGTAGAAGATAAAAACAGGTGCGAACGGATAAAGATTCAATTTGGTATTTGAATTGTAGGATTGCCAGAATAAACAGCCGTTGCTCTGCACTTTTTTACCCTGACGTGCAGATATATAGCAACAGAGAGCGAGAGAATACCACAGTCTGTGGCCTTTTGATGGTTTTACCAATTATTTTGCAAGTTGCCTTTTGGCGCGCCAAATCCATATTCGTCAAAGAGGCAGTTACTAGCAAAAAAATTATGCTGATAGGATTAATAATCCTTCAAAAACTTTCGTAAACTTAAATATTTTTGACTTAAAGCTAATTGGCTTTTCATAGAATATCAACAAAAAGTTATTTAGATACTTCCAAACAGATTTTTAAACTTTACAAATTTAAATTAAATTCAGCATTCATTGTTTGTTGAAGCAATTCTTTCCAAAGGTTTTGTGGATGCTTTGTTTATTTTCAAGCCTTAAGAGTCACTTCCTTTAAAAGTAAAAAAATGACATAAAAAATTCCAAGATCTTTACAATCCAAAAAATGCGCCTTAGCGATAGGCTGAAAGGGTGCCATTTTTTAAGTGCTGAGGATCAATATTGGAAGGCACCAATCGATGTCTGTTTTGTAGTGTATGAAGGATCCTTTTGGGCTTAATCACAACACAGAGGAATGCAGAAAACAAGAGCACAAAAGCGGTGCTTAAAATTCATAAGGCGCAAACGTAAAAGAAACCTACTCTTCAGAACCCGCTCCAGTTTCTTGAATCTTTTTCTCAAGAGCTGCTTCGTATTTTGTCTTTGAAAAAGTGTACTGTAGCATGAATGCCTCAAGAATAAATGCCACAAATATGCTGAAAGAAAGAAATTTGAAATGTTTGATCGGTACAAGATTCGCTATTTATCTCTACTTAAGGTTGACAAATTGAATTTTGGCAATCTAATAAAAGAAAACTTGCAAAGAAGATAGCCCTGAGTTAATAAGAAATGGTGACCGAACGAAAATTATACATGAAAAAGCATCGAAACACTTAAGCATACAAAAAGGACTTTTTACATTTCACATTTTTACATTCAATTTGACATCATTAAATACTCTCTGGTAGCACTCAGCTATGTTGTTAGCACAAATGGCCGGGGAATGAACTGTTTTAGTCATTCTAGGGTTAAACACTGCCGTAATTAGGCAAATGAATGGATGGATAGATAGATAGTTGAACATTATTTACAGAGGATACGCCTGGTTAGCAGCTAATTGTCTCCATGGTCCTCCCTACTGACTATGCAATCAAAATATAATACATTGTTAAAAAGCAGTCTTTAAGTTTCTGAAACGACTGGTATCAATTTTGTTCGAAGTGCAATTTAGGTATTAAAATCTGAAACGTCAAGGTAATGCTGGCACATTTTATTCTTGTAGTTTATAGTTATTTGAGTCATGCCCACCATTTCACCAATAATTCGGTATTCTGTTCGCAGCCTGTTGCGATCGATTCTTCGTCTCCTCATGATTACACTCTTCATTAACTGTTTTCGAAAACTCTTAAGAGAATGCTGGATAAAAAAAGTACTCACTTCAAAACAACAATCACACATAGAAGGTGGAATGAAAAGAAGAATAATCGTGCGCCTTTGTTGGTGACACGGACAAAACCATCTGTGATAACTTGAGAAAGAATTAAGGAAGTATTTCCGATGTTTTGTGACATTTCGACATAATATTGTTGATTGTATACCATGAAAAATGTTAAAAAAATTTCTAACAAATAGCATCAAATGATTTCAGTTAAGAGGCCTAGAAAGTAAAGACCCATGAAAGCCTCGTAAAGTCGATTCACGAGGCAAGTGAAAAAATTTTGATAAAACATGCTTTAATTGAGTTTAGATTTGCTCAAGTCAATTTTATATTAGGTATGTTCCAGGAATGCCTGCATAGCAATCTACACGTGAAAGTAAAGAAAACAAACACATTTGTCGTTATTGAAAATACGGTGAAGAGGATACTATGCCATTGATTGACAACAGTCAAGTCAAATAAGAGGTTGAACGATTTCAAAACATCGTTAAAATTCTTGCCACAGTATTTAAGTCTGACGTAATCCGTGCCTTGGAGTTTGTCATTTCCGCAGTTCTCAGGGAATAAGCCTGTTCTGTTGGTGGTATTCGGGGGAAATTCTTCATGTATATGTCCACCAAATGCTTCCATACCAATAATGGAGTAGATGTAGTAGAAAATCTATTGGGACGAAAATATATGGCTGGAAGTAAAAAATTGCTATAATCACTGGCGGACACTTGGGAGGGGCGGGGGGGGGCGATGGCTCCCCCCATTTTTTGGAAGACAATAGTCTTTTGTTCTAAAACAATGGAAACGTGTGATGTCATCCTACCAAAACAATAGGCTTGCCCCCCCAATATTTGGCCAAGTGTCCGCCACTGGCTATAATGTGTCCATGTCACAATTTGCCATTTGCATCATTTATAGCATAAACCATCAAAGCTATATCAAGTCCCATCTCTATTAAGCACATTGGGCCCCTTGTCTGGCACTTTAAAATTAAATTAGCCCCCCCTTGCGGCTTCATAGGGGTTTTGGGAAGCTATTACTAAGACATCTCAAAACCGGTGGGGTGAGAAGCTTTGCTATTTAAACTGTGGTGAATATGCCGTTTCGGGAAGCCGTATGCATACTTTGTAACTAGAAAATAACGAGGGACATCAGAAACCACTGAGCTTGTCAACGCAGCACCAACATAAAGAGTTTAACAGTAGACGTAAGGTGCTCAGCTGATGCGTTTACGGGAAGCGAAACTTTGAGAATCTAACGTTGAGCAAAAATTGAGCAAAACAAAGTAAAACAAAGCAAAGCTGCTACAGACGACACATGAAGACATCATGTTACTTAATAGAGCAGGTTATGGTAACTGTGTTAATTTATCGCTTCTATATACAACATTAAAAATTGCCATGCACCTGTAAACGTTCCTCACTAAACATCGAAAACAGATTAAACCGAGTAAAAAAGAAACAATACGCTTAATGTAACGAAGAAAAGAGTCTAATATTACTGCAAAAGACTTACAAAAATGATTCCTCCATATGTTAGAATGGCTGGTCCAATCTGCATGATCGTATTGACTATGACCTTAAACCTGGAAAAATAAGCAGGAACAAAAATTAACGTTATAGATTGGCGTACGAGAGGGGGCATTGTGGATCGAGAAATAAGGGAATTGTTGATAGAGAGGGGGTATTGTGGAGAAAGGTGGGGCAATAGTGCTTCAAATGTAAAAGCTCTGCTTGCATACTATTGATTAATCGATGAAGAACTTTTTCAACGTCAATACCAGCACAACAGCTACATACTCGCAACACCCATTACTCGTAACACCCAGTTTTATTATTAATAGCAATTTTGAAGAGCCAATAAAGCAACTGGAAACTACAAACTTGACTTAGGCGAACTTTGACAAACTTGAGGGTCCTTAGACAAAACCAACAAAAAATAGCTTGTCGGAAAATTGTGGGCAATATTTTGGGTTAATTGTCGGCTTCCTTTGCAAAACTGAAGACGATGTTCAGAACAGCGATCAAAAATTTTTTTCTCAAGAAGAACATGAAAAATTCCACGCAACAAGCAAATACAAGCTACTTGACGCGGTGAATTACACCATCAATTTCTCCTGTTCTCAGAAAAAATGTGAAGCGAATTTTACTTGAAATTTGATACTCAAATTTGCCAAACTTGAATTTGTCTCTCAGGTACAGAGTCTTATCAAAATGGGGGGGGGGACCACATGTAGATGCAACACAAGATGGCAAGTACAAAGTAAAAAAAAACCATGATTTATAATAAGTATTGGTTGCATTTCACATCTGACTGCATATTAAGCAAAATTGGGATCACTGTGTTTTAAAAGTAGTACGTGGCTTTACATACTGATAAATATCATGTATTGTACAAACTGGACAAGACATGCCAAGAAAAATAGAAATATAGTAAAGCGAGGAAAAATATAAACAATGACTTAATGAATGTAAAGTATGGAGTGATTTGAAAAAGTTTAATTTGAAGCAAGGAGTTGTACCCACCTATCATAATTTTGAACAATTTTACACAATCGAAGAACTCGAAGCACCATCAAAACATCCAGGCCAACCAAAGCTGCAGAAAAATGAAAAATAGCTCCATTGTTAATGATTAAAAGTTCAAGTTGCCAATATTATTTCCTTTATAATTAATCTATGCTCTTACTTAATTTTAATAAGAATAAGTCAGATATAAGGGCCATACCCCTCATCAATTTTGAATACATCCGGGTGAACTTTTGTGATTTTAAAGAATATATCATTAAAAATATGGCCATTTCATCGATTTCAAATCCGCCTAAAAGCTCCCAAAAAAATGACAGCGGTTCATTTAGCAGGAACACGTGTAAGGAGTGCCAGTTTGTTTTCAACTGGATTTGGCATCTTTTGCATCAAAATGAAACAATATTCAATAATTAATAACTGTAAGATGCAATTATTCCCTTACAATAGTGAAGGATTGCTTCTAAAATTGCAACAACTGTAGCTCCACCAATCACTAGGAAATCGAATCTAAAAGAAAATAGAAACAAATAAAAAGTGAAATGAGATCGTTTTAGATTAAAGATTTATAACTACATGAAAATCAGTAAGGGATAAAAATTATATAATAACAAAGCAATAAAAAAATCAACACTGTTTGACAACCAAAATGCAATATATAAACACAAAATTAGAAATAGAAATAGTATGTAGAAATTATTCAAAGAATAACCGCACAACAATAATCAAGAGATAAAGATGAATGAAAGTCTGAGAAAAAATGAGTGAAATTCTGAGATAGTAACTCATAGAAATCTAACTTAAAAATGGAATTGAACCTTCATTTTTCATACAAGAAAGCGATATATCAGCCTAATCAAATGGCTCACTTCCAAAATTAAACATTAAAAATTTGATCGGAAATTGTATTTGCGTTATACGCCGTTGTCTGCACGTGACATCCATAATGTCTGTCGTTAAAAATTGGTATAGTTATTTTCTATTGTTGGTCTGTGTATACTGCGCAGCAGTAAAAGTATAGGTTTTTATTCTACGCCGCAGTCTATTCTCTCTCCAATGTTATTACTTCCTGCATGAAATGAAAACTTTTATGTTCAAGCTAAGATTAGGCTTGTGTTGTTGATAGCGATTTGGGTTTGACCTCGAAAAGTCTGGTTGATGATCTATGCCATAGCTCAGAATAAGATCGGGGACAGTTGATTGATCATACAAATGCTAATGATCGATTGATCGACAATCAACAGCCTCAGTCCTCATCCGCCATAAGTACGGTGTTTGAAGTATCGTGATCAAAACAATCGTATCACAAAAAATGATATGAAGTGATCAGTGATTTCTAGAACAACTTTTTTTTTGACTTATGGCATAGATCATCAACCGAAAAGTCTAGGTTAGTCCATTGTCTTTCGAACAAAATGTTTCATTTCAACATTTCCTTGTCTAGTTAGGGATCTTTTGAGAACCCAGACTCCTGCCTTCATTAAATTCTAGAACGCAATACGGGCCATTAGATATCCTGTAAACAAAACAAAATAAGATGTTTAACAAATATTGTTGCCAGTAAATAAACAGGTTATCAAATATAATTCTGCCCGAATCTGATGGAAGTAAGGAAACCGGAGGCAATGAAAACTCAATTGATAAGAGGTTAGGCAATCATGTAATGCTCTACTTACATATTCCAAAACCTTGAAAAGAATTTTCTGAATCCGAATGTGTACAGTTTAAGAAACATTTCCAAGTTGAAGGCAACTAGAAACGCAACTTCAGCACCATCGTATTCAAGAGCAATGCAGAAAGCATTGGCTACTATAATCAAGTCAAAAAAGTAGACGAAGAATCTAAAAAGTAAGAATATTTCTATGAGCAATTAAACGAAAATTTAGAAATAAAAATTCGTAGATCTTCTTGGGATATGCGTCGGTAATCATGAAACAATGAATCAACGAATCAATGAGTGAATCAACCAATCAACCAATCAGTCAATCAAAAATCAATCAATCAATCAATCAATCAATCAATCAGTCAATCAATAAATTGATCAATCAGTCAATCAATCAATTAATCAATCAATCAATCAATCAATCAATCAATCAATCAATCAATCAATCAATCAATCTAGGAACTTTTGGAGAAATGATACACAAAGTACTCGAAAAATGGAGAGCAGTTTTGGCGTTGATCATAATCCCGAACTGCAAGTTTGACATGAGAAGGTATAAACTGAAAAACTGAATCGAGAAATATTTAATGGTAATAACTTGATTCAGAAGCATGTTAGCTCCTAAAGCAACAAACCAATCTGCGAAACCAAATAACTAACCGGTGCTCCACACATTTTCTAACAAATTTGATCACACGGCTGTTGAAACACGACGGCCAGAGACGAGCAAATAACTGTGGCTTTTTTGTCATCTCTTTCATTTTCACGGACAGAAGATCGGACAAAAACATGAATTCGCGAAAGACTAGAATGAAAAGCAGGTTTCTAAACAAATCAATAAATAAAACACATCAGTAAACAGAGAGCATTTAGATTTATTAAAATCTCAAGATGCAAAATAGACATATTGCTTTTCGCGTATGAATAGGGTTACTGTTTAAAATAATTCCTAAATCATTTTGCATTATAAATATTACTATTTTTATCAGTATAACAGTATACGTTACAAAAGTGAATTCGATAAATTGCTTGAGATGGTGTATTACTTTTAAGCTTTATTTCCGTGAATTTTTTTATCATATTCAAAGACAAAAATTCATTTGCTCCAGTTATCAAAGTAAAATGACATTTCATCTCCATTTTTGATTCCATCTTTATCTCAAAATATACAACAGTAACAACTTTCAAGTATATAAGAATCATTTTTTACGAGTTAACAATGAAACGGTGAATATCTCAGACTTGTTAGAAACCAATATGCAGTAGAGCCATTCGATATATTTGATACAGTTAGTTGTAAAGATGTATATTGCTGGCAGCTAGGGCAAATATGATTTATATATTAATTCTACGATAGTGATATAGTTAAGGTGTTTTGACGTTTGACTGCAAAGTGAATAGAATGCTTGTGGGCAGTGGCGTCGCCAGACAAAATAAACTGGGGTGGACAAGTATTTAAGGGGGTTTGGGACCACGCCCTTTGGAAGAAATTTTCGCAACAACGCCCTTTAAAAGCTTGTAGGATGTAGGCAACGCCCTTTCTCCCAAGAAATTTCTTCCACATTGTGATGTAACTTAACACAATGTTTCATTTTCTTTGTCGTTGTCGGCAAGACTCAGAATACCTTAACCCCTCCCCCCAAACCTTTCTCAACGGATTTACGAGAATTGGAAAATCGATCTCTGGGAAAACTGAGGTGGACATATCCACCCTAGTCCACCACGTGGCGACGCCACTGCTGGAGGGCAGTACTGGAGTTCGTAGTACTGGAGTTCGTAGTGAAGCAAAGCTCTTTGCAGGCATTTTTCAAGCCTCATTTAGATATATATATATCCGTATGCAGTCACTAGTAAATGCCAAGTTACGCTCAACATTTGTGTTACTTACGCCTTATGTTTATACCTGTTTTTCTATTATAATTATCAAAATACGCGAATGGTGGCTACTTTGTAGGTTTTTAGGTTTAGGTTGTTGACCGTTTTTAGGTTCTAGAGGAAAAACTAGACCCAAAAAAGGCCTATCAGGCAAAATTGAAACCCCAAAAAAGGCACGCATACACCGTGTGAAAATTATGGTAACTACCCCCTTTTTGGGTGCAGAACTGTAAGTAATATGTTCATCTCTTAATCATACTGCGCGTCATCTGCAAAATATTCTAAAAGTATCAAATTTGAACTCACATATAAATCCTCTTGAACTCTCATCTAAGACTTGCCACATTAACATGACTTGCACAGGACTCATGTTTGGTCCCATGTAGTGCATTAACGCTCTCCATCTATGAAACGTGATGACGTATTTCCCTTGATGCTTTGTTTTCAAGCAATCGAAAGCGCTGCGGAGGTTTCGCCTTTTTCGGTAAACGACTGCTTTCACTTCGTTCTAAAATCCAAGGAAGAAATATGATGATAAATATATATAAATATATTACGATGATGAATATATATAATGTGATATATATAAGATAAATAAGTAAATATAAAAGCTATTTGAATTTTTGTTTCTGGCAGTAAAAACCCGCATGAGATGCACGATACAATATAACAAAAACTGAACTGGTAATTTCCCATATTTATCTTTTCATTCAAACATTATGTATAATAAATAATTGAAGCATTGATAAAGATTAAAATCATAAAACTGAATCTGAAAGGGCAGTTATAAAACTTGGTGTGAATATGGTTACAACAGCAAAACGCTTATTTGGACACTTATAAAAGCTTACAAAGCCACCAATACTCGAAGCAAACAAAGTCAAATAACAGTTTGATTTTTTTCGACAGTGTAATGTCTGTCAATATACGCAAAAATTGATCAGGAGTCATGCCTAATTTCTATTATCTTGTGAGGTAGGTTTGCCTTTCGGCATGTTCTTGTCGGTAGGAAAGTTAAGAACTTTCCTGGACTCTGCCCTGTAAAACCTACTATAGTAATATCTTTGTTTAATCTTGTTACAAGAGTTTATTGACTCAATTGAATCAATGGAGTTACTTGATCCTGAACATCAAAATAACTCTTACCTTGAGGTGTTTTCTGTAATTCTTGTAAACAACAGCCAAAAAGATACTGACAAATATATACATGCAAATAATAACAAAGATGACGAAAAAGATGCAATACCAATTGTTCAAATTGTAGGCTGGAATCCTAGAATGCGAGAAAAAACATATTGAAAAGGAGCAAAGATTAAAAATATAAGAAATAGCAGTAATAGCAGATACATTAATATTCTGTCACTTCTATCTAGAAATTGAAAATAAAGTTTATGGGAATTTATAGTCATTTCAAAAATTCATAAAGCGATGATGAATATGAACGCCCTAAAAGATTCCTTGCCTTGTTGCTTTCTTCCAATTTTCATTCCCACTTAGGTTGCAGTTTCCATGATCAGATTTATTCACAATTTACAACACAAAACAGAAATATTAACTTCAAATGCTAAAATTTTCCCTTCCATATGAAATAGCTGTCTTTATCATCAGCTACAGACATAGCTCTTATTAAGACACTTTTACACACGGAAAATTCAAACACAAGAATAAAAAAATTAAGGGTTGAAACTTATTTCTTAAAGATTTAGGGGGGGGGGGGGAGGTCACAGCAGCAAATACAAAAAATTTTTTACTGGAATTTTACGGAATAATAGGAAACGCCAAGATGAAACTGATGTGAAGCGTTCTTATAAAACATTTTCTATAGGTCAGGTTACTTTGCAAATAAGACTTCTACACAGACAGAACGTATAAAATATTTTGATTAGAAGCTGGTCCATGCGTCCATTTACAACACAATCATAGTATTAATTGAAATGGTCGGATCTCTTGAATTATATCGATCGGTGACCTGCATCATACACGAGTTAAATACCTTCTCAAATACATCCCAATATAGAGGAGCATAATATTAGCTGTTTAAATTATTCAAGGAATCATTTACTATGTTTCAAAGGCAACGTTTGAACAATAAATTGACCAAATATAAATACAAAGAAACGTTGGGTCTTTTTGAATATCGAACCTATGAGTACTATATCAGCAAAAAGCAAAGCTGAGCGAGTAATGCAAAGCAGGGAAAGGCACAAACCCATACCCGATTATCTGAAAGGGGGGTTCTCATATTGAACCATACTGAGCATATGCGATAAAAACGGTTTGAAATCCCATTTCTCTTGATCGCCAGGCTCCAAAAGCTTGAAGCTTATAGAAGGCATAGGCCTTTCCAAATCGAAGTCTTAAAGAGGTTGTATATTGGCACTATAGTGGCGACACAGATCTCTGATAAAGAATATGTTTTTACAGAATAAGTTCTTAATGTATTTTTTTGCTAAATTAAGAGTTTCAGCCGGTTACCTCAAAATAAATTCAAGTACAGTAATAATCTGAAAATAAGAAACTGAATTTCTTAAAATCAGCCTTAATAGGTTGCTACGAATATGCCACTTCTTACTTAAACTCAAACATAAATGTTTAAAAATTCATGTGTTTCTCATTTAGATAGATTATGCAAGTTATAAAACTCATCTCATTGTACAATGTCGGTCATGTATATGCACAATACACGATTACCTAAAAGCAGTTCAATGCAGGTAAACTTTTTTTTAAAAAACCAGTAAAATTGATATTCACGCTGGCTGCTCTTAAGTTTTCCTAAATGTTTAGGCTAGCTGAATGGTTCTTAACTTGTTCTTAAATTATAAGGGTGTATATAAACATATTTTTTTCCATAATAGTACTTTAAATAACTGTAATAAAAGTATAAATATCATAAACTTGTGACCACAGCAGCTATTGTTTGTTAAGGAGGAGAATCGATGAGTCGAATCAAAAAGGAGAAGCGATGAAGATGTCCACTCTCCTCAGTGAAACAAGAAGGAGCTATTTTATGTAAATACCTCGTTGGAAGGATGTATGCATCTTTGTCCAAAATTTCAATTTACGATAGTGATTTGGTCTCAGCTTGCCCTTAATTTTTTCTTAATCTTCGATCAATTTTGAGGTTCGTGTTCTCATCAAATTGTTCTTAATCAAAGGAGCAAGTTTACTGTATTTGCCCTTTCAAATCAGGCCAACTGATATTGGGTTACTTTTCAATAGATAATCATTTCAATTCAATAGTTTTAAAGCAAATCCACTGATAAAACAAATTTTCGCCTAACAGCTTATGCAAACCCAGTGTCCTATATGCTGGCTTTTAATAATAATAATGACTAAAAAGGAGAAATTTACTCACGTGATGTCAGGATTGTTAGCTGTGGTTGTTAAGACGTAAAGTGAGAAGAAAATATCAAAATAATCATTGAAATATCTTCGACCATCAGCTGTCACTAGATTCCTGCAAAAAATACACCACAGTTAGAAGAAAATAATTAAATTAATAGGGAAAGATTAATCACCGATACATAAAGTCAGAGGTAGGCGGGCATTACGATAACACGGTCGCTTATTGGAGGAAGTATCATAAAAAAACAATAGAAACTCCCAAGACACACCCAAGCCATGCCTATTTTCATTTGTTTTGTGGGAAGGTTTGCCACCCAGCATAAGAAACCAATAAGGCTGCTTTTGTAAAATGGGGGTTGTTAAAGACACGACTTCACTGTCACCAAACCCCCAATTCTGCTCAACTGTAGCTAAGACACTAAAAACAGTAACTAACTTCTTGACATAAGAATGCGAGCTTTGACATCTCCTCTTGTTAGAAATACCAGTTTTTAGGAAGGTCTGAGATACATATTGGACGAACTAGAATTTTAAAAATCTATACGAAAAGCGCTTGAAAATGAAGCCAGAAAATTTTTATATAACCATTTAGTAAACCTGGAACAACAAATGGCCAGGAAACAAGGTTATATAGTTGGTATTTCTAAATTTCTAATAACTGTTCTCCAGCTCACAATGTTACTATCAGGGGGTTGCCGCTCAGGAGGCCTCATAGCGGGGAAGCAAGGGGCTAGTTGCCACTTGGGTCTAAAGAAAGACGCTCAATTTCGCAATTATGCGATTGTTTGCCTTCATGGTTTGCTCCTTGTTCTAGAGTCCAGTAAACGCCTATAGTGTCACTTAAAACTCTCTGTTTCGAGGTTGATCATGCAAGATCATTTTATGTTTTAAGAATAAGCAATTCGATAGATTAATCTGTAGCGGGCGATTTCGTTGGAAACGGCGACACATAGCTGGGCGGATGAAATATCACATTCTGACCAAACCCCCTTGTCAGTGACGCCTCTGCAAAAGTTAACCTGCAGCTAGTTAAAACTTTCGTGGAAAATAAGGCAAAAGAATAACAGATTTAAAAGTAATTTAGCTGCCTAGTTATAGCTTACAGCCACTTTAAGTCTCTGTGACCTGGTACCTGCCGACTATCACGTTGGTCCTTATGAAAAGGCAAAGATGTTAACCCGAAATTGGATTACAAATCAACGACATCACAGTTTAATTTCAGTAGCTTAGCTCCCTGCAACCGCCCTAAAGAGCTCTCAAGTTGCATAATGGTTAACTTATTGCAACACCGATGGCTTCTTGGCATGATCACTGTTGCGTATTAAAAATACGATTTCACAAAACACAAGGTTGAATGTTAACATGAGAAGAACAGCGATTAGTTACATAGTTACATGGAGCTGCTTGCTTGATATTTAAGAATTTCATCCCCAGTTGTTAACCAAAATACCTCACGCTTATTCTTTTAAGCGAATCTTGATCAGAGCCTTTTGCTGGAGGGTGTAAAGAGTATAATGAAATATAAAGGGGCGCAGGGTCCCCTAAATTCAAGACAACTGCCTGGCAGTATGGCAAGAAGGGTGCAATGAGGACCGTGTTACATGTGCAATCACAAAGGGGTAATTACGGTTTGGGTTCCAAGCAAGGCATGCATATCAAAGGCAGACAGATTTGGGTGTACCCAAGCAATTTATAGTTGCTTACAAATTCTGCCAGTTTTCAGTAAAGTCATTTTGTCTATTGGACATTTATCTCTTTCACTCCACCAACATGTATCTATCATTGGTATTAACGGGAGAATAACACACTTTGTAAGTGAAAGCGAAAGAAGATTTTGTGGCAAGAGGCTCAAAAGTTAAACCGATGCAAATCGAATGGCAATTGGTTAAACATAAGAAATATTTTTCAAAATTAGAGCTGATTTAAAAAGAAAAAGGCAAGCGTCTCAAAGGTTTGGGTAAACATTAGCCGGTGACATTTAAAAAATGATAACATTTAAGGAAGGAAAAGAATTTCGAGAACAAAAAGAACTTACTGAGAAAAAATGATTTCGTTGCTCTCAAATTGATAATTCAGAAAATCCAGCGGGATATGGTACGATCTATAGTTGAATAGATAGAAACCCCCCTGGACCTTGAACCGACAAATGCTACACTAGTTGTTAATGTGATACTCGAGTCCTAATGGACAGATATTGGGGATGAGGATTTGAAGAGGATTGAAGTAGGCCTGTGGTTAACAAGATCAACATACACGCAGTTATCCGTATTTGTAAATATTTAATCGCATCATGGAAACGATCAACTGTTTTAAGACAATTTTACACAAAGGTCTCTCCTCTGTTAACTAAAGATTTACTTATTTCTGGTAGAAAGCAAAGTCCGCTTTCTAAAAAAAGAAAAACTATGTATTCAGTTACAATAAGTTGAGTTTCCATACACATGATTTTTAACACTACAAACTGGTTTATAAGAAACCTATTAAAATCTTTCTGTAAGAAGTTGTGCAAAAATTTACTTTCTGGCTCCAATAAAATGTTGAACAAGTTGAGCGCGAAATTCATCAAACCAATGAAATAATGGTTTTGCTTTTAGCAAATAATTTCTTGCAAGAACGAAAATTGCATTGAATATAATAAGAAATTCAATAAATACCGTCAATTATTTGATAGGAAACTCCTACAAAAAGATGGAGTAGTGAAAGCTAAGTTCGAGGTCCTTGTGAAGGTTCTTATCAAATAAGGCAGGGCAGAAGACAAATCTTAAGTTTAGTAAAAGACTCAAAGTATTAAAAGTAATTTGTACGAAAATCTCTGTTATTCTTGAAGCAACTAAGGCTGCGTTCACACTGAAGAAACTGCAAATTTTTTGGAATGACAAGGTTTGCATTCAGTAATAAAACTGAATTATTATTCTTATCGAACGAAAATGAGTATTTTCCAATGGTACGGCAATTTATTTATCGCATAATATTTACGAAATGATGTTTCTTTGCCAAGCCAGTTCTCATTCAGGGCTTATAAAGTAAACAAATTTCTAATGTGTAAACTTAAATTCGTTCCCCGATTTTTTCGCTACGTCAATCAGTGTCTCATTAATTTTGTGACGATAAAAAACGTATTGTCATCGTCACTCTTCGCAACACTTTGCGAGATACATGGACAGCATGGTTTATCACTTGAATAACAGCTAATCAAACATCTCACAAATTTCACTTGTTTGAACCTCTATTGTAAGTAATGTGAGGTGTTCATAATTTTCATATCAAATTGCATACCCTTCCGTTTCTAGAAGGAAAGGCACTATACTATCGAAGAGCTACGAAAAGACTGCCAATAGCAGCTCTCTTTTTGAAGAAATGATTGCGAAGATGGACAAGCAGATAGATGCGAATTAATTGCAACAGCAACAGCGCGATCGGGACAAGAGAAATAATTGAAGTCAACAACGGTGTAATGTAAATCATGATATTTTTACCGAAGAATAATCATCTACAGAGAAATCAAGGAATTTCACGAAATTGTTGCCATGCGTGCAAGAAAAAAAGCAGCGGTTAAATCACTTCGAGGGCTGGATTCCCAAAAACTGGAGACAATTTCAAGGGCAGGGCCTATGCTTATTCAAAGTGTAGATAAAATGCATTAAAAGACGTTAATTTACTTTGTATTTATGCTTCTTCGGCCATTTTCGAAAAATATTCGTTAAAAATACCTAAAGTTTGAAGGTACCACACCCTCGCAAAAAAAAGTTTGAAACTTGCGAACAAAACGGTTATGTCCCCCGTCATGTAAGGCATACTGGTATCTCAGTGGGTTAGATCGTAAATTTACACAAATAATGCAATACCCATATATTTGTAATCAGTTTTTCTGCGCGCATTTAACACGTGATAGCAGCTGCATTTTAATGCAAAGCAAATAATTTGCTAAATCCACCAAACAAAAAAATGATATTAATTATGGACATGTTTTGGACCAGCCAACAAAGCTAAGTTGTATTTGCTGCTGTCATCTGCAAAATTTTGTCGTATCTTGGGACAATTAGAGCTGACCGGTCGTTATGACAAAAAGAGTGATAACCTTCTTGACACACAACAATAAGGAGTTGTTTGAAAATGTGGTGATGAGTGTGCGCAAATAAGAAACTATTAGTATGCTACCAAAATGATTCTAAAAGATGTGCTTAAATTTTTTGAGTTATTTCGTCAAGCAACAAGCCAGCAGGCAACGTTGTGCTTACATGACTTGGAATTGTGACTCCCCAACCCCCACCCCCATTGTTTAAATTTTCATTCCAAGCTGTTTTTTATCTGCGATAAAATGGGTCTCGATCTTGTCCTGAACTTGAATTATTTTTAGGTCCTGAACAGAGTTTTACCATCGTACTATAAATGGGCAGAGTCGATCGTGCTTTGATTAACTAAAAATACGTTTCTTTCTTTTATTAGCAACTAGAGCCGCCGAGAGGTAGGGGCAGAGGGGACAGTTTTTGCCCAAGGGCCTCAGGGTCTAGGGGGCCTCATTAACTAAAATCAAAATTTTTATTTAAAGCCTCTTCAGATGTATTCAAGGAACCTCCCAATAGGGGCACCCCAGATTCCCTTGCGTTCTGCCCTTTCTGCTTGCTTCGATCAAGACACAAGGTGCCTCATTTTGCAGTCTTGCCCCTGGGCCTCAAAAACCTCTCGGCGGCCCTGTTAGCAACAACTGTTATTTCGCAAAATTTGCGCCCCTGTACGCAGATATCATTTCACCTTTTCAAGCAACGAAAAATCTGTTTTTGAAAGGCAATGAAGACTTTTGTCTCTGTGACTACAAAACCGAAAATGAGGGGTATCATCTTTGATGGTGGTCATTCATAAGAAAAAACTCCCTTCAAACTTTCTAATGTGGTGTTGGTTGCAAGATAAATAATTAAATTCATTCCTGCAACAGTATATAACTTATCACATTTCCAGTGAATACTGCTGATCAATTTACAGGTTTATTTGATTGAAAAAGCCAGTATCAGGTGTTTTGGCACTTGAAATTCAGATTTTCACAGCTTCCAACGCAAGGCGCCCTCACATCACTGCTTCGTTCTCGAGAGATCTCATTCAATAAAATCAAACAACAGGTAAAGGTAAATACGACAGACGGGGGTTGTGCAACCTTTAGCTCTTATTACGGACATGCAGAATAACCGCGCAGATATTTCTCAACTTTGATGGTTAGAAGGTGTAAGGATAGGAAAAGAAGCAGGTTTCTGGAGAAAGTAAGCAAGTGATTTTTTTTAAAACGCAAATAAAACAAAAATGGAGATATATTATACGACCACTTGCGACGGAGACATTTACGACTGGATCCGAAGTGTCTCGCCTCCGAGAGTTTGGAGCTCCGATAAACGAGTTGATTACTTCGTTGAAATGATCATTCGGGAAGTCAAGGAGAAGCTGATAGAGAAAGATTCGGTAACACTTGCAGCCGAAGTAAACACTTTCTCGGGATACAAATTTGAAGGTCCATGTTTGCGAAGACTTTTCATTGATGGTAAGGTGTTTTACCGTCTTTTCTGACCAAAGAAAAACAGATAAAGTTGGTTTAACACTTTGCAGATAAATCAGCCACAATGAAGAGCAGCTGCGAACAGAATCTTGTTAACAGTACTTTGTAGAAAATTCGACGTAGAAATCATGCCACAAAAATATTAGAGCAAATGTGTGACATTAGGAGTCGTTCGTAAAACCAAAGTCTACAAGAATTTGAATAAAAACGCTCATAACACAAACTTCAGTATAAACAAAGT
Source organism: Catostylus mosaicus (assembly GCA_964019065.1). NCBI lineage: Eukaryota > Metazoa > Cnidaria > Scyphozoa > Rhizostomeae > Catostylidae > Catostylus > Catostylus mosaicus. The sequence continues at coordinate 2,099,440 of OZ025187.1, forward strand.
GGGTTTTTCTTGTAAACGTCTTGTTAGTTTTTTGCTTAGATTTAAGACTCTTTTTGTCTTTTCTGTTTTCAAAGTACTTGTCTTTGTAGACCGTTTGCTCATGCATCGCTTTTTATTTTTGAAAAACTGAACACGACTACACATACCGTCAACGTATGTTTTAAATCAAAATCAAATTCGAATCAAGGTCCTTCTATGAAAATCTAGTGGTTAAAGAAGGAATATTTAATCAGCTTCCTTTCCGTGAAAGTAAAATCATTCATATGATAAGCTTTTGCAAATGTTCCAGCTAATGGAAGGGCTGAAATTGTTCAAATAGTCAAGCAAATTAAGCACGATTTGAACAAATTTAAGCAGAATTAAAGACTGGTATCTCAGAAGTTTGAAGCAAATCAAAGAGTTGAGTCAAGAGAAAGTTGAAAGTCACTGACACGTCCCGGTTTCCAATATCCCTGAGGGTTTCGTCCTCGCACCTCTTTTCACCCACCTTAACACAGAAATAAAACATTGTCATTCTAAACGTGAGGTGAAAAAGCAAACTAGTTCTCTTATCCAAGGCTGTAACCAACACATAAGCATCTTTCCGTGCCAGTGACGTGTTCCGATGTTAGCTGTGTTCCTTATTATCAATTTTTTCTGGTGCCGAGTGAATCAGTGAAGTATTTTTTCTTTACAACTGGTCGCTAGGGATAATACTTTCTCTACAGGGTGTCACTACATTTATAGCAACCAAGTAAATTATTCAGAAAGAATCGTAAATTAATCGCGTGAAGATATTAAATGCAGTTATGTGAAAATCACGAAACTTATGTAAGTCTTGAATCAATAATTGAAAATAGAGGAAAGGAGAAGACACTATCATGAATTATTAACTATCGTCTGGTTTCAAAATTCTGCCAATTTCAGATGAGTTGCAAGATTAAACTACAGTGACAAGTCATTACCAGAGCCAGTTTATTCTCCTAAGAAGGAGGCTATTGTGGTTTAAGTCTTATCTTGCTAATAGAAAGCAGTATTATCGAGATAATGGTGTAGACAGGAATATGGAGAATATCGAAGTTGGGGTCCCACAAGGTTCCTGTCTAGGATCACTCGAAATTCCTAACGAAAGTGGCGTATAATCCTTTCTTTGCCGACAAATAAACAATATTTTCCGATGAAATGCCCTTCATGCCCCAAAAAGGCCTTGTTTTTTTAAGGCAAAGTTTTTAACTTTCTCACAACCTACCCAACTATATCTACAGCCCTGACAATCAGCCCTTCGCATACCCTTAAGACCTGGCTAAATATCGGCGTAACCTACAGTCGAGTACAACACAAGTTCCAGAGTTGGATGTTTGCTTGGAAAAATGTCATTAACATTAAGTAAATTCTAAGACCAGATTTCGCAGATTTGTATAAGATTTTCCTAATCAAGAATATTTATAAATTTAAATAAATCGGTTAATGAATAATCAGAAACGATAAGAAACGAAGTTCAATGAATTTAGTCTTTAAAAAAATCAAGAAAATCAAATGGATTTTCTCCAGATTGAAAGGTTTTTAAAGAATATGCCAAACATTTGATCTATTGGCTCCGAATACCACATGTATTGCGCTGCATCTGATTTTGTATTGCCTTGACGAAAATTGTTACCTTGCTTCTCGAAGGAAATCTGGATTAAGCACCTTGACTCAGACTGAGGCCAGCACACTGAAAGTATGGATTACTTTGCCCTTCAAAAGTCCCCCTTCATTCTGCACTGCTAAAAGTGATTTCGTAGAACAGATGCCCTGTGACGGCGATCCTTGCCTGCCCTGCCAATATTTTCATAGATGAGGGGAAGAAGAGGGGGGGGGGGGAATAAGTAGGCGAGAATCATCTAAAGTAAAAATATCACTCATTTTGTCCTCAATATGAAAAGATTAAAGCGAATTTGAACGTATTTAAAAAGGTTGCAGAGACCTATAACGTCACTATCTGTGAGGACTTAGCGCTCATAGAAACACTTTGCAACACCTTGCAACAAAACAAAGCATTGTTTCACCTCAGTCAGTAAAGTAGCCATGGTCGCTTCCAAGGGGAGGGGGGCAACCACAAACGCAACGATGCTAGAGTCTCAAGGAATTCCAATGGGACAATTTTTAGGACCTCGCATATTTGTGTATCTCAGACAATAAGCTTTTTACCATTTGTTTTGGGGGGGGGGAGGGTGCGTCCCCCCATGCCTCCCTGGCTATGCTATTGATCTTGGTTATTTCCGACCCTGAGCGAATCTGCTTAACTTCACCCTCGTAGCAAATAATTAAAACAATTTTTCGAACAACTTCAAATCTTACATAGCTTAAGGTGTAGAAAATAAACATGGTCTACTATTCAAAAACGATATTATCAATATACACCTAATTGATTACTCACCATAGAAGTGGTGCCTTGGGGGTAGAAAAAACAAACTATATCAATAATAAGCACAGGTACGTTCTCATAGGATATTCATTTTATAGTCAGTTTCTAGTTTTTCCTCAGTTTCCATTTGTGATATCAAATTCTGTCTGCTGGAAATCGGCCGCTGAATTACGTTTGCTTCGACATGACACCTCCACAGACAATTTTATTTTATATGCTCATTGGAAACTCCAACATCAGTAACAATGCAAACAAAGGCACTAATGGGACTACATAACAACCCTGGAGCATTAACTATTAACTGGAAGTCAGTTTCAAAATCGGAGTCAGGCGAAGCAATCAAATTTTATATCGGCATTTTGGTTAACACTGTATTTCACTGTACTAAGATACAGGAATCAATGCATAAAGCGTTGGTTTGTTATCCTACTTCGCTTGTGCAAAGCATTAATCGATAGCTCGTTTCTAGGGGCACTTTTAAGATCCTAACTGGGTGGACAGTCCCCCCCCCAGCCCCTGCTTTAGTCTTGTTTTGCTTTCTTTCAAAACAACAGACTTTTGTCCTTTGGACTAAGAAAACAATAGATTGTCCAAATTTTAGTCCCTTAAAAGATAGTCCCTTTTCCAAAATCTCATAGCGCAATCGTCAGATGCAAAAGTAAGTAAATCTGTTACCAGAAGCTTCTAAAAAACATGGCAATTATGAAGGAAAGCGAGTCAGAGCCTTCTACAGCAATTAACTCTCATGTCCCAAGAAACTAAGTCTGCTACTTTTGTTTGGATATCATATTGTTACAATTTTCACTATCTTGCCCCCCCTTGAAACCTTCTCCTTAGAATAATCTAAGTCTATGTTGAAGTTATCATGTGCTCATTTTACAAAGCCTACCCCCGGGACGCGTGATCATATGCCTGCCATGTGAGTACCAAAGGGCATATCGCGTTGCATTCTGATACTAATTTTAAAACTGTTATAATTTCTTCCATCATTAACTACACGTTTAATCGTAACAATAGATCGAATTGATCTACAAAGTCGGGGGAAGGGGATATATGCGCTGCAGAAGTAGCCGCGGAAAGACGAAGATAATCATATGATACATGCATTCAATGCAAAAGAAATGGGAGATCGACTTTGACTCGCTACAAGTCTTAGTAGGGCTGCATGTCACGTCACAGCGACTTCTGGGAAGGAGCAAAATGTAGAAAGAGATTTTGATACTTCACAGAAGACATGTAGCACGTCAAGCAAGGACAAAGTGTTGCAAGAATTGATGATCAAAACCGAGTTTTTAAAATTCCACAGCAGCTCCTTAATCATTCCTTGGAGACAGAAAACACAGTTGCAAAGCTAGTGATGCAGTGCTTGCAGTCGGCATAAATGAGTACTAGACCTTTGCCATTGAATAAGCATCTCTTATCCATTTTTCCAAATATCTGACTGTTTCCAAAGTATAAATTCCAGGTTCCAAATTATAGAAAACTGCCTTTTCAGCACTTACAAAACATAACAAAAATCCAGAAATTCTCACAAAATATGACCAAAATCTAGATTTGATGACATCATCACTTTGATATTCTACTAAAGAATTTTCCTTTCTGTCCCACATGTCACATGTCTTATAGAACTCGCGGCGAACCTTCCCCCGATGCAGGGTCAGTTTAAAGTGGGGTCGAACTCTGGGTGAACCCTGGTTAGTTGCGTTTACACTACAAAAATCTAACCCGGGTCAAAATAACTTGGGTTCGCCCCGGGTTAGTTTATGTAGTGTAAACAGGGCTTAAAAAGGGCAAACTTAAGACGCCAAACCACAGATATAAGCTGATGATAAAAATACTCATGTTTAAGAGTGTCGCTAAAAACTAAGTTCATGTGCTTAAACCATTTTTAACTCAAACTGTTTGGTATGATCCAAGCAGCAATATAACAAGAATACACCCAAATAGCGGACTGCCTACCGGAGGATATACTACTGCCTCTCGAGGGATATTTGCATCGATGTATGTAAACCACGGAGATAAGGAACAAGTTAAATGGCAGGAGTACACAGCAACTATACATTCATATAATATATCAACTTAAATTTCGCCAAGGCATACAAGCTACTTCTGAGTATAGATACCATACTTTTGATACCATACCCCGATTAAGACCTGTAAGCCGGGAAAAATATTAGTTGTAAATAATACATGAATATATAATTAACCCTTTCACCCTGGACGGGCCATACGGCCCAATGACAAACACCGCAATAGATACTTTTTCAGGGGGTTAAGTACAAAATATTGTAAATGTTCTGATGGCAGATTCTATAATAGTTTACGGTTTCACCTAAATTATTTGACTATGCTACCCCTGAAAAGCGTAGATTAATATGGGTTTTAATCCGGATGCGAAAGGGTCAACATCAGGTCAAATTTGCTGTGTATTCATGCATTGTCCTAACCTTCCTTATTGGAACCAAAAACCCTGACCCTTTATGTTAAACCTGCAAGAAATACGAAATTTAAACTGCAAAAATACTTTAAATGAAGACATACCGTTTACTGAATAGCTTCAATCCAAGTAATGCATAGAGTGATATCATGAGCAGTAATAAAATCAAGACATTAGATATTTCAGGCAAAGTTCTTCTGATATTTCTTATTGCACGTCGTATCTACACAAAAAAGGTTACAACAGGTGTGAGTTAACAAGTTATACGTTTATACCAACTATCAGTGGCGCAGCCCGTTTCTTTGGATAGTGGGGGAGGGGGGCAAAGTGCCAACAAAGCAAGAAATGAACGGGGTCCTGACAGTTGCCAGTGGCAAAATTTTAAAAATCCACGCAGGTTTACCTTTGGAGCTTTGGAGGGCGACTGGTCCTCTTGCTACGCTAATGTTTTTTTTTCAGAATGATTTAATGAGAATGATTTAATGTATTGAAGCTTTAACAGCGAAAAGCCATCTGTTATGGATCTGTTAAATATCCGTTATTATTATTATTATTATTGAAGCAAAATAGCTACAGTCAATAGCCATCCAATATTGTTAGTCCTAAAAATGAATTATTATTATTATTATCATTATTGATCAAGACCATAAGCGAAAAAACGAGAAAGGAGCTATAACACGTCGTTTATTGTAAGGAAAAGCCTAGGTAGGGTTTCCATTCTTCCAATTCTTCCTCAAAAGCACCTAGCTTTAAGGATGTCATATATGTGCTGGAATGACATTAAAAGCTCGGGAGTAAAAATTTTGAACGTTTAATCTATCATGTACAGCTTTCAAATTCTTTCTATCGGTGGATTTTAAATTATTCCTAGAGAGCTCCAAAGATAAGGCATGTGTTAAATTACATTTTGGGACAGTCTGAAAAACACTGACGTAACGCAAGAAGTGCATAGATTTCTTTATGGTGTAGCCATCTTCGAAAGTCAAAAAACGTGACAATTTGCGGCAAATAATGTTAAAAATTAATGGTCAAATTACCTGACGACTTTCACTAAAATTGATCATAAATGCTGGTCTCAACACCCTGGACCATCTGATTGCGTACTTGGAATGGCCAGTGTTAACCAATATGACGTAAATAGCCATGTCGAGTAATGTTGCCTGACAAATCAATAGAAAGATGAAAGCAAAATAAATAGTAGAATTGCAATGAGATTTGAATTCTTGGATTGAGTTGAATGAAAACAAGGATGAACGATCTTATGAGTACTTTTTGGCTAAAATTAAATGCGTTCTGATTTGTTAAATTTTTGGCTTGTTGGGTCTGTTAAGTCAGCTCTTCTGTCTGTATATCAATCCTTATGCTTTGGTCTTTTAATAATCATTACATAGTTTTTAAGCAGTATGATTCTTTATGATGTACAGTGAATTTTTTAACTTAAACAGTTTTCCATAGCCACATTCAAAAACATACCAACAAACATGCCAGAACAATGAGGATTTTTCTGTCTTGCCAGTGCCTCCATTTTGGCATAAATGCCCATGCATGGTAAAGCCTTCCAAAGTATCCTATCAAACATACCATTTCTATCAGCATCGTTGCCTATAGAAGAACAAAACAAACTCTTGACTAATGTTAATTTTTGCTAATTTAAAACGTTCTCGTGCCTAGGAAAGAAAAGAAGGAAAATCAGTGGGTCAGAGGTGCTTTTCTTCCAGGGGCGCGCAATTTTGGAATAGCCTCTCAGTCAACTCTTAACAAGCAACCTCCCTAAGAATCTTTAAAAACTCTTTTTATGAAATTTTACTTATTATTTGTTCTATAAACCAAGCTAATTGTTCTACTCTCTGAAAAATTAGTTAAAGCCATTACTATTGTAAGCGAAAAATTTTTTTTTTAAATTTTCAATGTGAATAACTGATTTCGTAAGTAATTTAGATGTAAGGCCCCTTGAAAATCAACTTCTCTGTTGAAGGGCAACCCTCTCTATAGAAGTTGAAATGAAATGAAATGAAATGAAAATATTTGGAGTCAAGATTCTACCCAGGCATAACAAAGTTTTATAACTGCTAGAATGTTACAATACAAATCTACAAAATCCACTAATTAATAATGATAATAGTGATAGTATTAATGATGGTGATACAAATATTTATACAGGATAAAAACACTGCAGCAAATCATTGCTGTTATCAATGTGTGCCTTGTGGAAAATAAATAAACTATAATCATTAAAAGGTTCCTAGTTACAATTGCAAGAAAACTAAAAAGTATATTTAAAATGGTTAGAAAGTTGAGAAATATATCTACAATTTTTGATTTAAAACTTTCCTATTAAAAATTGAAAATTCTAAAATGCAATAAAAAGTTAAATAATATACTTAATTTGTTATATTTACAAGAACTTGTTTTGTAACTAGAATTTTTGATTTATTCACTAAATCTCCTCTCTTTTGATACGAGGTGTCCTATATAGCATTCCATTCCTTCCTTTTCAAAAATCTATTTGAAAATTAACTACGGAAGTTGAAATTAATCCTTGGGAATACAGGGTTAGCAGGGTATTTAAGCAAAACATACCCAATAAGGCATTCCCCATCCTTTAACAGCAGGTTCTTCAAAAAGTACCAATGCCATGTTTGTCCATATGAGCAAAAACAGGCAAAAACGTACTAATGGCTTGTTGTACCAGTAGTAAATTCTAGCAAAAAAGAGACTTGCACTTAATAAGAAATTAAGGGTTTAATAATCTAAAAATAAATCCTGAGAAGTTGAATATGTTAAACGTAATCTATACATTTCAAACTCCCCAATTTTTTCAAAATCTCACCTGGCTGAGATCCCATTTAATGTTAATTTAAAGAACCCAGAACTCAAGCCTACAGACTAAATATCTGATTATAGGAAAGACAAAGCTGAATTTGCGCTTGCAAGTTTTTTTCAATTTTGAATGACTGGTTTTCAATGTGATCTTCATTTCTTAGCAACTGGGAGGTTCAAAGTGAAATTTTTGAAGGAAAAATAACATGAATTCAAATAAGTAAAGGTACATTATGCTTATAGAATAAAACGGAAACCTAGAGTAGATTTTTTCTTGTAGTATGTTGGAAAACCTTAAAATTTTCAATAATTCCATAGAAGTTAATTAGTTTATATTCAGGTACATGTATTTATTTGACTGGTATACATAGTATACATGTCAGAAGTTTTTGAAGGAGCATACAAACCTTAGTTGCTTCCTTTCAGGAATAAAAAAACCATTTCTGCCATAGGATGCTTCATTCACATAAGTGCTGGCAAGGAGCATCTCCTAGCATGAGATAAAAATAATAAAAATACAATAACATTTATACAGGTTAGCTTGTTTAGCAAAATGAATTTGCTGGGATCAATCAACGATCTGTTTAGTAATAAGTACTGATATCAAATTTTGAACAAATTATGAACTTCTACATGGTCAAGTTAAATGAAAAGTCAACGTCAAAACCTTTTGGGCAGTTTCGAATCAAACTATTGATGACTCAACCATAACTGTGAAGTTGTGAAGTTTGTTAAAAATCATAGCAGCCAAGAATGCAAAAGTTTTTCTACCCACTTTGGATTTTACTTTTGGAAGCAATAACAACAATAACAATGATGAAGGGAAGTGGCAGATTTTATTTTTTTTAAATGGGAACAATTGACTATACTGCATATTCAAAGAGTATGGTATTTTTAATGCAATACTGGGCATGCCATTTATAGGTAAATTCAGGTGCAAGTGTGAAAATTTCTCTGGTGCAACCTTAAATTCCAGCAACTCCTCAGAGAATCAAACTTTTAAATTCTACAATTTGTTTTATTGAATGCATGCTATGTGCATTAAAAGAACATCTATAACAGTAGGGCAACTTTTTGCTTTCAAATATTGTGCTGAACAGCTACCACGTCAAATTAACATTTTTAAATGGATAGATTTTACTGAATTTAAACCCTCAGTATGTGCTAACTAGTTGGGTGCAACTGACTCACAGCAGAATCCATTCATGTTGCACCAGATCTGTGTACACACCAATAGGACAAAACAGTAGAACAATAGAAACTGGCGTAATATGAGGCAGCTGGCATACACCAATTCCACTAAGGCACCTGACATTTGCTCATTTCTGGTTATAATGTACATTTTCCTTGAAAAATAACAGTCTCGCTTGCCATTGCGCAAGTATGGAATGTTCCATTTTCGTGTGCCTGATGGACATAATCCTAAATAAGGATGTGTTTGCTGTGAAAAGCACTCCCAGCTCTGCCCAGTCTGCAGAGCATGGCAGAACTCAACGAGATCTTGTGCATGCAAAGACAAATTTGGGGGTGCATGGCATGCATACCGATTCTCTTGGGTGCACCAAGCCTCTTTCCTTGTGATTCTACGTTGTGTTGAGTTTTAGAAGGAAGATCATAGGTAGTATGACACTACAGGTCAATCTAAATAAAGCCCGTACTCATTCCACACGCGCTTGCAAGGCCCAAGTTTAGGGGTGCAAGTCAATCTGCTGCAAATTGCCTCGTGCGTGGAGTTGCCATGTTCTGCAGACTTGAGCTCTACGAGGCACATTTTCATACTTTGCAAGGCATTGGCTGCCATGGTTCTAGTTTCTGTTCCAAAATAACATGTGGTGTGCCAACCCTTAAAACTGCAATTTGTTTACCACCATTTTACTTCGTAGGAAATCAGTTGTATGTTCCGGTTTGCTCGCCATTACTGAGCGCCGTACATTTATGCTGTAGTTACTTCTCAGTCGAGGTCATGAACAACAATGGCCTCCTGTGCAATAATTTTGCAACTAGATTAGCCTAGAAAAAGGGCTTCATTTTAACACCTATCTTTCTTGAACATTGAAATGTAAAGGAACCATTTTGTTTTGCATTACGTAAGCCAAATAACTTACAAAATCGTCGGGGATGCTACTTTTGCGACGAGTCTCGAAAGAAACTTGGTCATTGCTATTTTGATGGCCTAGGCTGTCTTTCTGTCCTTCTTCGTCTTCTACACCTTCATCTTCTAACTTGGCATTTATACTTCTCTCAAAATCTGCCACCGCTTGCAGTGCGACGTCGGAGTTTCCTGGGATGCCAAGCTCTTCTGCAACATTGTCCCTCATTGCCTGCTTGCTGAGGAATTCTCGTGCCAACGAGCCACTCTTACTCGTGTAACTATTGGCAATAATGACGATATTATTCGCATCAATACTGTCTGCGTCTTGATCAAATGTGATCAGTTGATCAATTTTGCTGTCAGCATTTGTCGACGCCATTTTCGGTCACACGGTCATTTGATTCGACTTGACATGACAAGTTGGTTCAGGTTCAGATGGACAAAACTTGATTGGGATGTTTTTATTGCAGCCTCTATTTCAATATGAGAGTCAATCGTGCACGTGCGTTCAAGGATGTGCGTGGAGTTCTCGAGGGGAAATGGCAGAGTAACGCATTCTACACCCTTTAGCAGTTGAATAATTTTATTGATTTTGGCAATTATGGGGGACTTTCTGGGTGAGAAGCCCAAGTCCCCCAATCACGTTCTTGTGGTTTGATTTATTCTAATAAGTTTTGTTTTATCGTTTTTACAGTAGAAAATTGACTGATATCATAGATTTTGATGAGAATTCGTAGGAAAAAGGCACCCTTCATAAGGCACCCATTTGCTAAAACAAGCTGGTCGTGCAGCCTCGGTGGGGGCACTCCCGGGTCTGTCTATGGCCGGCCAAGTTGGAAAATCAATCTTGGCGACCACTGGGGGGGGGGGGGGACGCGTCCCCCCCAATCCCCTCCCTTGGCGCCGCTACAGAAGAGCCCCATTTTTCTGATTTTTGTTAAAAAGATAGCACCCTAGTTTCTCTGATAGAAAAGTTATTAGCTACCCCTATTTCTAGTAAACATAGGGGAGTGACAGAAATTTATTTTCACTAGGGCAGTTACTTGTTACCTGATTGCAAGAAAATTTGAGAGATGGTAGTACCCTTTTTTGAATTTCTCTGTCCTAGACATTTCGGAAATAACTGACCTTTTCTTCTAGATTTTTCAGACAGTCACGGCTACAATGGGGCAAGTTAAGTGGTTCTCATCGGTATTCAGCTGAGAATATAAGGTGAATTAGGTGCTACGGCACAAAGACAATCGGTAAATCGTTTGTTTTGTTGGTTATGGTCAAATTTCACTAAAAACACCTTGATCGCAAAATAGCAGAAAAAAATGCAAAGCAAAGATTGCCATCTTGTTTGAGAGTCCATTGCACACCTTATCAGCCATAACTTTGAGTTCCTTGCAAAATACATTCTTTTATACATCGATTTCTCTTCTTTTGGTTGCCTTGTATTTATCATTGCCCTAAAATGTGCTGCAAAATTTAAATTCTTGTAGTTTGTCCCCTTTTTTGCAACTGGATATAAAAGACCCAATCAGTTGGAACACATCGTATCTAACTCTGCAAAATGCTTAACATGTCGTGCACCCTTTTCATCGATCAATTGGAGACGGAAGACGGAATTTGCTATTTTGTTTTATCGATATGATTTTTTCATTTTGATGAAATCTTGTTTTGAATCTAGTGGGGCATGATTAGCTTGCATAACAAGGATTACATTAGAACAGAGTCGATTGATTAGACGCGAACAAACGCGAAAATATTGTCACCGAAACTTCTGTTCATATTCTTTGTTACCCCAAAAATGAATGAAGTACAACTATTCTTGGAATGAAGTTCCTTTTAAGTTCAAATAGATCCCCATCTTAGTTAAAATGATCATCCAATCAAATGTCCTATCCAAATAAGCGCCCCTTTTAAGATTGCATACTGTGTTGTCCCTTCTAATTAAAAAGGATTATGAACCTTGATTTTGTTAATCTTAGCTTTGTAGGGGAGATTGAGAGACACCGGGAGTTGTGCCAGTGCGATTCAATTTTGCTGCATTGATACAGTGTTTGCAAGGTAGATAGTGTTCATCAAAAGGCCTCCTAAAGGGTCGACGTAAAGGCACCTGTCAGTAAGTCATCTGCTACCAGCTGGCTTACACGGTGCTCATATGATCAAAGAATTGACAGGCATTGAAAGCAGCCACTCTGGTGCAGTAGATGGCAAAATTCAATGTGATCTTTGCAGGCTCTAATAATAATCTGGTGGTGGTAAATTGGGTGAAACCCCTCTTTCTATCATGACCGAATGCTATGTATCAAAGTATGCTTTCCCAGCGGATTCTTTGATATACAGCTTAATGATCCTCGATAAATCAGCGAAAGATTATTTCAAGCTAAATATTCAATGCCAGCAAAAATAATGCCAATAATATTATCATTAACTTCATTAAATTTTTAAATTTTAAGATCTGACACAGTCCTTGGCTTGTAAAATAGCTTGGTGTCCTAAAAACAAACCAGTACTGAGAAGTATCGAGAAACGATTGATGCATTCAAGTAACAGGAAATCTCACTTCTTTGATTTTTGCAAATTTGGTGCTGATATTTTCACTTTTCCGGGAATGTTCCTGCTCACGTCAACATCCTGAAAAGAAACGATGAGAATAAAGGTTTAGGCAGACAATTAACCACCAATGCCCCACGTCACAGATGAGTTGAAAAAGAATTAATCTTTTAGTCTAACATTAAAAATGACAGTAAATAAAACTTGAAACACAGGAGAGGAATTTCCTCGCACTTCAACCCACAGTGCATCCTTCTCTATCCGAATACCAAGAAAATTCAAAATTTTGGTTCAGATATGCCAGAACACCCGATAAGGCCGCATATTTTTCCCGAATGTGGCACACGTCAGTAAAGGCCGGTGGAATAAACATTAGGCAGTCAACATTACTAAAAAATTTTCCTGGCAACACTGTTTCACCACTATTTGGAACTTACAGATTTAAACAATTATACTTAATTTTAAGTAATAATTGTTCTAAGCTTTTTAAAAACTTAAAGGACGCCTTTTAACAATTGCAATTTATTCTTATTGCGTAGTAAGAATAGACAACCCTGGGGAAAAAATAGTTAGTTTGTTAACCAAGGAACCAGGTTTATCTTTGTAAAAAAGTTTATCGTTATCTGTTATCTTTTATTAAGAGGCCCATTTCTATAAATAAGAAATCAACTTCGCCAAAATGCATCACTAGATAAAATACTGTAAGATCTTGTTTTCAATTAAATCTAAAAAATTATCCATCGTGATAGCTTTAATAATCAAGTATTTTTTCTGACATAAAAATGTTTCATGTAGCGACTTCGTCCAGTTGATTGAAATTTGGACAATCATGGGTGTATCGTATTCAGTGTTCTGAATTTTACTTACCTATAGAAAAACTATTAAATAGTAAACTAATAAAGTGTACAATTGGTGAAATTTAAATATCAATATACGGTGGATATTTTAAAAAAAACTTTTAACTTCATAGTTAATAATACCTTTAAACTTCTAAAAAGTTCTTTTTCTCTTTGAGATGCTTCTTTTGAGGTTGTAAATAAATGCAAAGCAGTCTTTGCCGCTGAAATGATCGGAATGATATTTGCATGAGACAATATTTCCATAATACAATGAGGTATAGTACTATCAGTATTGTACAATGAAGTATATTCATACTAGTGTAACGCAGTGAGTGTCAAAAGCCCTAGTGATAATTCTTGTGGTACAACATGGCTTGGTGAGTTAAACAAACAAAATTACGAAGCTTTTTCAGTTTTATTCATATAGAAAAACGTTCAAATTACCTTTTCACTTCAGCTCCTTTTAGACATGGGAAGGGGAGCCGAGTGACCTAGTTGGCTGTAAAGCGACTGTTTGCCTTTTGGTTCCTCTAATGGAAATGCCCGTATATTCTGCTTAATTGTCCACTACCTTTTACCAAACCTAATGAGCTTTTCAATTTCAAATGAAGTAAAGCATCTACGGCAATTTTCAATACATGAATCTGTATGTCACATTGCACCCTGCATAAGTCTACAAAAACAACGCACATGTGCTACTCTATGAAATGTAAACTGATACTGGTAGCAACTAAAACTATACCTTTTCCTTTCCTACCAGTCCCAGGAGTGACTTTCACCTTGTACCTGAATAAGCGATAAATGAAAATTTAGTAGAGATCGCACAGTACAGTCGCTTTAGAGGGGGTATTGAGAGGTGGTTCATTCAGTTCATTCTCATTCTTTCAGTCATTAAACGATTACGAAACGCTAAACGGCAAAAAACAAGACGCAGTATAGACACTGGACAATGTCATTTTCATGATGAAGATATAGGTAATAAATGAAATCCCTTTTAGAAAATAGCGCAGACTAAAATGCATCGGCAATGAATAACAATAGATTTATTTTATAATACTAGGCATTATTCTAACTAAATAAGAAAAATTGCAGTATTATAATCGACCATTAAGCATAAGAAACCGAAATATTTTGAAGTGTTTCTAAAATATAAGCTTGACATAAAAAAAGGAACAGAAAAGTCTCAAGGACAACTACTCACTTGTAGTTCTGCATTGTATTGTAAGGTGCACAAACAGGTATTGCAAATAATAATAAGTCCTCTCCAACAGGAGATGCTGTTAATGTGTCTAGTAGCGATACATTCTCCTGCAATACAACAAATTTAAGTTCTGTCAAAAAGTGTTTATAATAATCTAAAAGGCAGGAAAACTACGCTTCTTCGGATTGACTTGATCCTTGCGATTTATGCGATCCTTGCGAATCGTAAGATTATTCGGATTAATTCAAAAGATTTTCACGATTCTTGTGGTGACATAAGATTCTGTTGACAAAGATCGCGAGGATCACCAAAAATCAAAGCACATTGTGCTAAAATTGATCTTTTACTTAATTTTTCTTGTTATTTCAAAATTGTTTATACAAATAATCCCTTCAGCTATCTACCCTACTAGAAAAGTAAGATTTCTATTACATATATACACGGGGTAGATCGGACTCTGCCTCACTCAAGCATTCGTGTCAAAAATCCCCTAGGCCCTTTTCTGCACGTTACTTATATTTGCTTTTAGGCCCATTTATTTTTAGCATTTTCTCTACCGTTATCACTATGCATATACTCACGATGGGCATACCTTCGATGCATACGTGAGTCGATGTCAAAAATGTTTCATAGCCTATGAATAGTTGCAGTGGCACCCCCTTTCCTTCAGGTAACTGTGTTCCATTCAGAGAGACAGATAACGTCAATACATTTCTTGAAATACTAAAAAACACACAGGATACATTTAATCGTATTGCAAATGAAATGTAGCAACCTTATCAATGTCCTCTGTCACTGCACCATCCTCATCATCTTCAACTTGATCTTCTTGTACTGTGGTCAGCTGTCACATAAGAAGTAAGAACTTTCAAAGAAAATCACAGATAATGGAGGTCCAAGAAAACGGCGGGAAATGTGCTTTAAATGTGCCCCCACCAAAATATTGACTTAATAAGCATTACCTTTCCATTCGCATCTGCCAGCACAATATTATCTACAAAACCAAATTGTACATAATCAATTTTACACAATCAAGAGACAATACCAACTGATTTTATAACGGGTCACAAAAGCTACCTCAAAGATTTTGTGGGTACATCGACAAGCATTAAAATAAATTTTTGTATTAATGGTCATGGACTATACCCATGCTCTTCGAACCTGCCAGACATTTGATCCTCCTTTCCTCGCCATAACTTTATAGATTAACGTGATACATGCAGTCATTCATTATACAATAATGGATTAAATACTTCCAAGCAACCCGTCTCAATGCACACTGTCCATCTGTATATTTTCGATAGGGGCTCTTTCACTTTTCCTCGGCAGTCACCCCTTCCGCGGTTACCGAATAGGCATCTGTACAGTGGCGAACACTTGGCCAAATATTGGGGGAGGGGGGGCAAGCCTATTATTTTGGTAGGATGACGTCACACATCTCCATTATTTTAGAACAAAAGACTATTGCCTTCCAAAATATCGGGGTGGCCATCGCCTCCCCCTCCCCCCCCAAGTGTCCGCTACTGCATCTGTAATTAAGATTTTCGCTAGCAATAGCCTTGTGAAAAATAAAAGATGAACAATGAAAATGAAAGACGCACAGACAATCAGACAACGTGTGACCTAATGCTATTGGTGAATCGGCAGCTCATCTTGAATAAGAGTTTTACTAGTTCAATAGCGGTTTTCAATGTAAATGCAGGTTTGATGAAGGGGAATGGTGTTATTTGATGCAAAGTGAAGGTGGAAAACAGTTAAAAAAGGATCCAATTCATGATGCTATATCAGAGCTGAAATTTATAAAAATGGAGCAAAAAACCACATAAGTGAACCATGAGTTTTCCAAATAAAACTCTAAAGCAGTGCAAAGATATTGACTGACATTCAAAAGACCGCGTTTCACGATAACAGAATAAAGCTGAATTTCAGATATCTCTTTTTATACTAAAAAGATTCGTTTGAGTTTAGATATCTTAAATATATAATTTTAATTATCTGAAGAAGCCTATTATTGTCTTTTTGGTGCTAACTATTAACACACACATTACCTTCAATTTAGTTGGTTTTATAGTTTATCGTGGCTTTGCAACATTCTCATAATTAAACGATGAAAATATCATATAAAAAGCCTTACCATCTCCTTCAGAAGCATCCAGTGTATCTGAAGACAAAATAAGAGGCTGCGGCTGAATCCTTTTCGCACTCTTACCACTTTGTGATCTTTGTGAATCTGTCTTTTTGGATCCTTTTTTACCCTTTTTCTTCCCTTTTTGATCTTTAACATCACCTGCAGACTAACATCACAAGGATTCAAATTGTTAGAGAAAAACTCACCAACTATATTCATTAGAAATGCTTTCGTTTGTGCTTGTAATTTCTAATATTACTTAATTGTGAAAATCTTATAGCTACTTTTATTTGGATAAAATGTTTGTTTTTGCTTTTTACTCAGTTTCCAGGGGTGATTCTGTCAAAATGAATATCGGGTCCTATCTTTGTCAAAAATGTTTGCTGTTCGTCTCAAACTTTGCACTAGCTTTGATCTAAAAATGTTTTCTGTACTTTTGTTGTTTTTGGTTTTTTCGAAAAGCTCCTCCAACATTCAAACAATTGGACGCCAGAATTTTGGAAATTCGAAGATTATAAATCTTTCTCCATCTGAAGTAGAATTTTTATCACATTATATAGTAGCCCAGCGGGGTCACTTCTATGTTAAACTCATAGTACTGCCAAGGTCTTTAAGAAAAGGCCCTCGTCTCTGATTTTTACGTTCAGACAAAAACCCTATTTTCTCACGTCATAGAAAAATCTAAATAGCTTGAATCATAAATTTCACCGCTTATTTCACTTTACTTGCAAACCACCAATAATTGTATAGAAAAAAGACATTGAACATACTCCTAACAGTTGCATAATCATTTCCTTTTCCTCCTCATCTTGGTCTTTATATTTTTCTTTCATTTTTTTCATCTTTCCCTAAATTGAAGTGAACAAGAAATGCAGTTGAGTGAAAAAATTGAACATTTCATTTTTCATCAAAACAAACACGATATAAACATAATTGTTAAGAGATTAAATTGAACAGGGAAGGTAAAAGAAAAGAAAAACAATTCATTCGTTTTTCTGCTATGTGGCCCAGACTAGACGAGAGGACGATAACAAGGGCATTAGCAGTGCGAAGAAGACATTAGAACATTGATTGTTTAAAACTTCATGGAGACTAATTAGAGATTGAGAAATCAACGATAGCAATTCTAAGTCATACTGAAGGAATTTAAGCCAACAGGGGGGCAATTCCTAACGTGATTTTTTTTGCACTGACAAGCGATGCTAGTTGTATGTAAGGAAAGCTGAGGAAACCGCACTTTCTAGTGCAGACAGAAGAGCATTTTTCACAAAATTTTTAGGCCACTTTTTTCCTTGCTTTGACTCAAACCATCCACCTCAGTTAAGTCGATGTAATGTGGTCATTATCGGTTGCAAGTTTGTAATTATATTTTAACCGTTGTAGCTTAAACACTGTAATCTAGCTGCAAAATTTAGACGTTGCAGTTCTCCTGCAAAAGGTTTTGCCATTGCAGTGAGTTCCACTGTAATGTTGTCGTTATATTTTGGCAGTCACTTGTGTGCTGCCATAAAACCAAGGCTGCGCTTTTGATGACGGTGCTGAGTGAAGCAGGGCAGCGTCCCTTTGCGAGATTGGCTTAATAGCTTGGCAAATATAATGAAGAGCTTAGAACAATTTAAGCTGGTTACCATTATGCCTGTAACAAAACGTAAAATGAGGTCAGATACGAACCTTTTGGCCTCGTTTTGGTTGCTGCTGTGTCTTTTGTGGCTCTATAGTACTGCCTTCTGTTGAAGTTCCTTTTGATTCAGTGGTTGCTAATTCGTTTATTTGCCCTATGCTCTCGACATCATTCCTCCTAGCCTTTCCCCCGTGCTTTGATTGCTTCTTCATATCTCTTGAATACAAAAGTATTTTGGTACAATGAATATTCTGTTTCAAAGAAGGGGGTGCATGGTTCTCCTACATCTTTCATCATAGTGGCTGTACAAACCTATGGTGGCTGCAATGACTGCATATCAAAAAATGGCTTCGAGCCCATAAAAAAGGATGAGCATGAAATGAGAAGAAAGGAGAAATACTTCACATGTGCAGCTGTGCGGACAAAGTGCTAAAAACAAGATCAATCCCCACTAAATACAAAAAATGTGTAACAGAACACAAGCCTGTAGACTACTTGGAAGAACATGAAATGATATGAAGCTGCCTTTCAGTACTCACCTTCTCTGTTTTGCAGAAAGTCTTGGCTTTCTTTGCTGTCAGAAAAAGAAAAAAACTATACTTTAACCTACGTTGTAAGAACAGCATTAGCGGACAATTTCCTTTAAAAAGTGCCACTGTATCAATTTCGCTAGTGTATCAACATCTAATCCAATTTCAGTAGCCTTCCTCGCGGCTGGCAGCTGACTCTGAAAGGGATCTCTGGAAGTGGGTTGAACAGGGAAGAAACAAGGGAAGAAGCAAAGACAGGGGCAAGGCAGGTGGAAGCGCATGAGGCAGAGTTAAGGCAAAACAAATTGCGCAGCGAGGGCGCACCGAAAGACCAGTTGAGATGCAAAGAAAGAAGCAAAAACGGAGGGATGGGCGAGAGCCAAAGCATAATGGGCAATCTGTTTTCAGCCTGTCAATGTCATCAAAAACTAAAAGGCATTTAAAAAGGGAGCTTTACTGTAGCTTTAGAAACTGCTTTGGAAAATGAACATAAAATCATACTTAGATTAGGCTCGTCGATAATAGTGTACTGCAAAAGTTTTGGCTTGGTTCCTGCATCTATAGTCTTACAACCTGAGTTAGTGTCTTCATGGTATTTACCATTTAATAAATATCATATTATAGTTACCTGTTGGTCTTTTTGAGTGCCATCGCTTCTACTCTCGCTATTTCTATCATCATCATCATCATCATCATCATCATTATTTTCTGATGTGGTCTTCCTTGATGAACTTAATCCCCGCTGCAGTTGAAATCTGATGTAAAACAAACATTCAGGTTATGAGATGAACATTTTTTTGGCTATCTACCTTGCTTTGTGAATACAGTAACGGGATCGATCCGCCGCACTACATACCCAGGATCATCGAGAGGGGGGAGGGGGTTCGGAGGTCCGGGGCGCGCTAAAGTTTTATTCAATGAAGAAAATTAATTGCTCTTCTTGTGTTAACTCTTGGTTTTCTTACCACGAAGCCTTGACTTGTTAAGGAAAAGAACAAGTACAACTATTATGACAAGTTTCTGTAACATGATATTTCATTCTTTAGGCGTTTCTAGATCTACTGGGGCCCGGTGCAATGAAATACCCGATGTCTCGAAATATGTAACTTTCCACAAACAGTTTAACTATGAAACAAAAGCCTGTTTCCCCTTGAAAGATGTAACTGCAAACGGCATTTTTTAATGGGGCCTTTAACACTGCATCACTACTTAAGCATTAGTGTTATATAGTAAAGTAAAAGATCATACGTGTCTCCAGAAACGAATTGCAGCTGCATTGAGGTATCAGGGTACAGTGAATCTCCGTCTTCATTGTCACTCTCATTATCAAGCTTCAATTTCTCACCATCCAATTCAATTTTATCATTTGATCCATTCCTTATGCTTTGATCCCTCTCGTTTACGGTTTGAACATGTGCTTCTTCTAAATGATCTTGCGGATACTTCGACTGATCAGATGATTTATCAATAGTTTGATCATCGCATCTTTCACCAACCATGGTATCAACCCCCTCCTCCTCTTCATCACTGTCACCAAGATCGATTTCGTTCTCCTGTTCGTCTGCATCCCCCGTCCTCTCGTTCTACGAAGACATGATTGAAACTTTTCTATTAACCCTTTCACACCCTGATTTATTTTCAGTTAACTGTTAAAACTCATATAATTCTACGCTTTTAGGGTGTAGCATAGTCAAATAACTTAGTTGAAAGCGTAAACTATTATAGAAAACTGCTATCAGAACTTTTACAATATTTTGTACTTAACCCCCTGAAGAATCATCTTTCCCGGTATTTGTCATTGGGCCATATGGCCCGTCCAGGGGTGAATGGGTTAAGCATCGAATTGGCAGATACAATAAAGCTAGTATAAACAAAAGGTGTATCGTGTGCAGCAGGACAGGATACAATCATCGAGTTCCCATTGGGAATGAAACTCTTTTTCTTACGCAAGTCCATCTGAAATTTTACAAAAACGAGACACAGTTACAAGACGATACCATAGGGAGAATAGGAATAAATTGCAACCCTGGGGTTTTAACAATTAACAGGACACATTTACGAGAAAATAAAGATAAAACCAATATAATACACAATTAATTACAAGTTATGTAATTAATTTAAATTAAATTAATAAAATAGAACTAATTTTCAAAACCTTTTCATAGGCGATAGTTGCGATAATCCTCAAGAGCAAAGTTGAGAAAGTTCTAAGGTGTGGATAAAGAAGGAAGAAAGCAGTAGCGTAGCTAGGGTTACTTCCTCTAGGGGGCATACAACCAGCTTAGCAGAAAATAAAAAGGGGTCCTGTTGAATGCTAGTTGGGAGATTTCTACAATCTCGCAGATTTGTGCATATCTGAAACATGCCCCTCCTTGCCCCACTCTGGCTACGCTAATGACGGGAATACGCTAATACGAGGCTAATACGCCCCCCTCTCTGCCGTAAACAATTACGTCTTCCGTAAACGCTTTCATTCGAGAAACTTACATTGGTAGATTCAGAGTCTTCGTAAAGTTTTACTTTCCTCTCGTTCACATGGTTTGTTATACAAGTTTCATCAAGTTTAAACATGATGCCAAACCCCATCATCAAATACGAAGGTGGTAAATAATTCTTCTTTCCACGAATCATAAAACTACCAGTTGTTAGGTATTCACCGGATGGGGCAGTTTTCGACACCTGCAAAAGATAAAACACAAAAAGTGAAAGCTGGCAAAAGTCAATATGTTTATCATTAAGCTTGTTACCATGAAAAAGGAACTGCGAAGCAACATCGACACTGAGGGCCTTTCTATATAAGCCCGGTTTACCAGGCTATGATCAGCTCGCTATCACATGAAGCTTTCTCATCCCGATTTGGCGAGCCAAGAAAATACGTCCTTATCTAATTTTGATCCAAAGAAGAAAAATGCACATGCGCACTATTATTATTTGGAGCCCGTTTTGCAGCGCTGGAGCTATCCGTGTAGAAAATTCAGCCCGCTTTACACAAATCCAACTTGGCAAAAGCGGGATATCAGTTAGCCGGATAAGACGAGCTTTCATGTAATGGCGAGTTGCGTTTTTTAAGGCTTGGACATGAAGGTGAGGTCTCGGCAAACCGGGCCAGCCCGGTCAACCAAGCGCATATGATAAAGCGCTGAGAAAATAGCAATACGTGACCAAAATTATAGATAGTGATGCACATGCTAGGGTCATTATTAAAAATCTAAGTGACATAAGACTGCTAAAATTTGGAAGAAATCTTAAATTTATGTGTCTTAACCCCTAAACATCACATAAAATCAAGTAGAACAATATGCAAAAATCTCTTTACCTGGTAATGATAAACCCACCATGCACTGGTCACTACTCTTGCTTGCCATGCAGCGCTGTAACAAATAGCCATAGTACCTGCCTCATTGAGTGTTCGCGGAGGAACCGGTTGTTTGGTCGGATTCTTAAGAATAACACTGCTAGCACCATGCAGATCAGCGTGCACATATAAATCACCTGTGAAAAGAGGATGCATTACTATGCTAGTGTTTCTGTTAGGAGGGTCTTTTACGCTTGTTTGCTGTAGCCTGAAACCAATGGCATATAGTGGTCACTCGAGCCCTTTGCAATATTTCAAATGTTTCAAGGCCGGTGATGCACTTTCCCAACTCACATCTCCATATCTCTTCATTTTATTACTATATAACATGGTAAGGGGATGGGTGGGGGGAAAGGTGCATCAACTAAAGGAGCATGGTATTCCAAACACGCAAATTGTTAGTTGTTGGGATAGGATTTGATAATATCTGAAAGAATGCATGAATAATCAGGACAATAATAATAATCATAATCACAAACTTATAACAAAAGATTCGTATTGTACACGATGAAAATTAATGCGGTTTCCTGCCGCTCTTTATAAACAGAAAGCCTTATCTCTTGCATAAAAGGGCTCTAAACTGCACGATGCACTGCCTGAGCGACAGACAATACATCAAAACTCTGGCTATGGAGACTCGAAATTGACTCCTGTTGGCTTCCCATTAACCAAGATCCAGGTTACTTTGGCTCTCCTTTAGAAAGCAATCTTTTCATTGTTTCTTTGAAATTCAAAGAATTAGTGGGTCAATCAGCCAAAATTTGAAAAGTAACTAAAGGACAGTCTACACGAAAATTAGGCAGACGAACGCGATCCACAATCAGATTTGATAAATTTATCAGGTTAAAGGCATTTGGCTGATATTTACTGTCATAAAAATGAATTTACTGAAGATCAACATCTATAACGGTTTTTTTAAATATATTAGTATACATTAAAAACTGTCTTTAAAAACATTTGTGACTTGTCAATCTGCCAAAATTATCAAAATACTGAGTAAAATCGTTGCGAAAAATAAATCTCAAAAAAGGTATCTTTGCGGTGAAAACTTACCTGGCTTGAGATATCTTTTAACAAGTAATTCGTTTTGCTGTTGATCTCTACCAGCTATAACAAGGTAATTCTCCGAACTAACAAACCACAGAAATTTCTCGAACCTTTTGAAGAAATGGGTGAATGAATATAATAAATATATCAAAAATATATAATTAATATATCAAAAATTGTGCAGGTTTACCGATAATTGGATGATAGTGATGACCGACAGTCGTTAGAGGGGGTCCAAGCAAACGGAAAAATCGGCGGAAGAATCAATGTCACATGTTACTTTGTTTTTAAGGAAGAAAGAAGTCATGCCAAAAAACTATGCTGAATTGCCTACATTTGTATACTCCCTTCTTAATCAATAAGCATCTTCTCAAATAAGCCTCCGTCTCAAATAAGCCTCCTTCTCGTATTAGATACGCGTCAAAATAAAGAAAAATTACAAAAGGTAAACTTAGTTCAACCCTTTAGGCAACGCCTAAAAGAAACAATAAAATATACCAATATTGTTTTCTTGCTTTGTTTATAACAGCAGATGTTGCTACTTCTTTCAATGTCTGTTTGGCTTTCCTTTCTGCAGATCTTAGCGCCTTGGAATAATAGAAAGAAAAATGAATGAAGAGGAAAGTGAGAATGCAGGTTAATGGATTAATGGATCGAGCAATCAGTTTTCGTAAAATGCAACGGAAAGATGAATTAAGGTACTATCAAAGAAAGAACAAAAGCAAGAAAGAGGTCAATCAATAGGGGGAGCAAAGAATTTTCTAAATGAATGAATGAATGAATGAATGAATGATTGAACGATTGAATGAGTGAGTGAGTGAGTGAGTGAGTGAATGAGTAAGTGTGTGAGTGAGTGAGTGAGTGAGTGAGTGAGTGAGTGAGTGAGTGAGTGAGTGAGTGAGTGAGTGAGTGAGTGAGTGAATGAGTGAGTGAGTGAGTGAGTGAGTGAATGAGTGAGTGAGTGAGTGAGTGAGTGAGTGAGTGAGAAAGAGTGACTGAGTGACTGAGTGAATTGAAAAATCGAATAAACCAATTAATTGATGAACGAAGGAACCAAAAAATTCTTTGAAAAAACCATGCTTGAATTCAATTTGAAAAAAAAATGGTATGAAAGAGCCAAAATTATACCTTCTTCGAAGCATCAATTGTCTTTTGTTCCTTACTGGCAGCATGCCTTCTTTTGTCGTGATAACTGAAATAAATCAAAATATAAATGAACAAAACGACATAACTTCAATATCATTAACAAGGTAAATTCATATCTTACTCATGCCTAATAATACCAGATGCTTTGATTCCAATGATGTGTATTTAAAGAGTTTCAAGTGCAAAGCGTGCCTTTATCAGTTATTTTTGCATATAAGAATGGGTCAGCTCTGCACCAGCAAGAAAGATATACCTCTATACAGACATTCGCTTTTTAATTTTCAAAAAGTCAACAAACAATTACAATGGAATGCTCTAAAAGCCACAAACAGAAACCACGCGGCTACATGATGTAACTATTTTGGTACCCATTATACAATGCATTGCAAATTTACTTGGAAGCACAGGAGAGGGGGGGGGGGTGGTAAGGAAAATGTGATTTCCTCGCATCTTATTAAAATCAAAGGAAATAAAATGCCATATTTCTGACAAAGGAGCCAATGGCTATATATCTCCTATTGTCACTTAAGAGTTCAAGCAGAATGAACGAATTTGAATCATGGTTCGGGATGGAAGAAAAATACTGAAAAAGGTAGCATAAGGAACAAACAAATGGATCAGAATCAAAAAAGGGCAAAGAAATCACCGTTAAAGGACGTGGTGGTACTTCAAGATTATATTCAATGAAACTACGCAAGAATCATTTAATCTCAAAAATCTGAATCGCTACACTTACTTTCTTGCATTAGCAAATGCTGTTGAGCCAAGATCAATGACAACAAGGGTAAACTTAGACTTTTTCTACGATAAAAGATGAAACTTCTTCACCATCAAGTTAATTGTTACTTGAAAAAAGTTTTAATAAGCTGCAACAGGACCTAGAGAGCAACATAAATTTCTTGTTATTGAGGGAGGTTCATCGCACTTGAGGGTATAAGTTTGTTTAGTTCTCTAAACTCTGGTACTACATCTGTTACTGTAAATCATTATTCATTTAAACATCTGGTTCCCATTGCAAAACTTTACAGAAGCAATTAAAGCAGAGACACAGTTAAGTTTACCGAAAAGCTGTTACACCTCAGACAATGCAAGCGTTGGACAATGACCGAAAAACTAATAGATAACAGTTAGGGATAAAAAAATCACGTGGGTAGCGGAAACAGCGCGCATGATTGGCTGCTTGTTATGACCAATTAGCGTCCACGCACTCCCCTTTAATTAAAGAGTCCAAGTGAGAAAATGATCTCCTTCTGTCTACACAAATCAAGGTCTTTGAATTTTATTTATACAGATTCCAAATCCCTAAACGGCGACATTCCTTAACAAATGACCTGAAAATTGTTGTCAGAATATGCATTTGGGCAATCCGGATGGTTTATAAGTTGTTGTCCTGTTCGCATAATTGGTTTTAAATAAATAGAAGCAAGACCTGAGTATTGTAGACAATGGAGATTAACGGTGAATAGTAAGAAATTTTTGGCAAGTTTAACTTGACTGTCAAATTCTGAATCCTATAGCATTCCTAAATCCATCCAATTGAAATTTGTAATTTTTGACACAATCTTGAATGCTGTCTGCGTATTTGTTTTCGATGAGAGCACAATTCATTGCGTCAAGTTGAAAATCAAGTTTACTTTAAGAGAAATAAAAAAATTCAGGCATACTTTTAGACTAAGGTTCGATAAGATTCGGTTCGCAATAAGTCATAAAAACCTGATTGGAGGAAAAGAGCCCAAAGGAAATAATATGGATAAATAAATACTATGAAATATTGAATGGAGTGTTCTACTGCTCTGCCCTTTTGTGGCACAATGAATCCTATATATTTACAGAAGGCACTAAACCTTCAATCGGTTGGGTAGTACAGAGTATTGTTACTAGAGCTAGGGAGTTCACAGGATAATTGTTTGGAACATGGCAATAAACCTATGAATGGTAGTAAACCTATACAAAACAAAAAAGGTATACCTTTTTCCACTTCTGTGATTCTTCAAAATCGTCCTCAGAGGAACTATAATCTGTGTTTTGCGAATATGGATCCCTGAGATATAAAAATGGATCTTATCAATTCAATCGTAGACCTGCATGGTCTCAATTTTCCGAGACACTCGCACAGTACACAACTCTCTGAAATATCGACAATGCAACAATAACTCTTAATTGAATTATCACATTATCAGATCTAAGTAGTGATTCTGTGATGAAAACCAAGGATCCAGACTCAAGCTCCGTGCAAGGCGCACCAAGAGCTTCAACTTTCTTATTTTGCATTTTATCAGACAAGAAAATCACACAGGCAAGAAAATTTGGCAGTTAAGAACACAATCAGATCTTTGCTCTCTGGTGCAATGAACTTTATTTTCAAAGTCGAAAATAGGGAAAGAATTCTTTACAAGAAGCATCGGCATTTTCTAGATCACTGGTCATAACGCGTTTAAACGCTTAAATTGAAGTATTAACAAATTGATTTACCGAATCATCATTTATTTCACCTTAGCAAACTAACTTGCATGTGATAAGAAAATTCGATCTGACGATTTAGACTTACGAGAGGAGAAATGAAAATCAAAGTGGAAAGACTTACAACAATTGCATTACAATTTGATTTGTTTCCAATTTTAATTCCTTAATAGAACAAGCAACTCGGTCACCCTGTGATTGAGCCTCCTTTACGATCTCATTTATCTCCTCCCAGTCAATTTGATTTGCAATTGCACTATTAACAACCTTAATTGCCTGGTCAACCTGTGCGAATAGAAAAGGTCTTTGTTAAAATGGTTCAAGAAAAGCAATAATTATCATTTACACAAAATCAGAAATAAGGATATTTCTTGAAAGTTTGAACTGTGACGGAAATTTATGGCGCCTAAAAACACGTGTAAAGAGAGGAATATGATTCAATAGTCTAATATTGATAAAAATAGTCTGACACAAGAAAATCCGAAAAATTCAATATTCAGTGTTCCATTCCAGTTCATTCAAAATCCCTACAAGAAGAAGGATAAATGCGCTTGCTATAAAAAACATGCCGACATAAACGTGGCCTTGCTTCGCTGCTCGGCTAGGTAGTGTCAGACAGTGGCGGACACTTAGGGGGGGGGGGCGAGGGGGAGCGGTGGCCTACCCAATATTTTGGAAGACAATAGTCTTTTGTTCCAAAACAAAAGAAATGTGTGATGTCATACATCATCTTTTCAAAACAAAAGGCTTGCCCCTCCCCCAAATATTTGGCCAAGTGCCCGCAACTGGTGTCAGAATGCTAGCGCGTTGTCACTCGTGGCTTGCTTGTCTTGTCTTGTGCACTCAATAACACAAACAACCATTAACTCTTTGTTTGCAATGGTCTTATACCCAGCCAAAAAGGGTGAATAAATGAAACGCAAGCTCGATGTCACACAGGACTGAAACTGTGTCTCTAGGTGGCACATATCGATCCTAACTTTTTTACATTAAAATGATGCTATTTGCAAACAACCATCCATCAAAAAACAACCCCAGACCGAGCAAATAGTAAGCCTTAATAAAAACTGAAATCTGCTGAAACGCTTAAAAGATTAATACTTACCAGAGGTAAATTCAGTTCAATCAATGCAGCCTTTCGAAGACCCAAGTCCTTATGATAAGAAAAAGAATGAGACAGGGTAGCGATAAGAAGCAGGAGTAATTAAGATTAATTAATATCAGTAATTGGGGATTTTTATCAATCTCAATTTGACGTGAAGTAATTTTCAAATTTAGAATTAACAAAAATTGGAATTGCTTCTCTTAGCAATTCAAATATCTCAAAGGATAAGGAAAAAATCACCTTGGAGGTTAATCGGGGTAATATGCTTACTATGGAAGAAAAAACCTCATAAGTAGCTTAACCTATTCTTCTTTATAACTGCAGGGAATAATGGAAAGATGAGGTAGCATCCGGGACCGCGCAGCGGTCTTAAGGTGGAGGGGCTGATCGAGCCGCAGTGGTGATCCGGGGGAACTTTTAGTTAGACCACGCTCCTTAGAAGTTACCTTTAAAACGCCCCTTTCAAAAGACTTTGCTTCTATACGTCCTTGTTTATATACAACAGTTCGGTGCAGAAAATATTTCAGTTGAAAATGCAATATTTCTAATAGTGTTGCTCAAACTGAAATTGTTAAGACGGTATTTTCAAAAGTAGATTACTAGCAAGTGAAGGTAGATATTTCTTAGAGAAAGGGAGACTAATCCCATTTTCTGGATACATGCGTAAAAATTTATCGTTTCAACATCAACACTTCCTGTACCTCCTTGAAATCCAAGCAGAAAGATTTTGATGTTACTGTGCAGCAAAGTTGAAAAGGTTAATGTTGATAGTCTTTTCCAAACACTGTACGACAGATTCTTTAAGATGTGACGCCATTCGTAAACACATCTGGCAAAATCCACGAATCTTACTAAATGAATATCAAAATGTAAACAAATAAAGTGATTGGCTAAAATAAATTTGCTGCCTTGCAGCCCTGGCTGGTTTATCGACATGTTTTACAGAAAAGGATTGAGAGGCTTTTTTCATAAAATGAATTTGAACTGATTGCAGGTGGAAGTAAAGACTCAAAAGGAAATGACTTGAAAAGCTTACCTGTGATTTTTGTAAGCTTTCTAATCTTTTGAAATGGTCTTGCTTCACATTTTCCAACTTTTTCAATGCGTTTTTTTCCAATTGCAAGGTTCTGATATCCAGTCTTTGACTTTCAAGTTTTGAGAAGAACTCGTCGACAGCCTATAATTGCAATTGTTCTTAATCCTTTACTTTTAATCATTGAAAACAAACAAACAAACAAGAATACTTTTACACTCGTTATTACTATAAAATGGTGGTCAAACAATTATAAAATCTTATTCCTTACGTGAAATAACACAACCTGTATAACTTGATACTTTCTAGGCCGTTACGGCGTCGTCTTTAAAAGATAAGTTGCATTCCGTTTAATTATTACATTTTGTAAAGGTACATGTTTTTACAAAGAATGGGCCTGGGTTGGTATTTTAACAGAGAAAGGTCTATCGATTTTGAGAGATGATCAGACATGAAACTTGCCTTATTAAATGATGGGAACTCAATGAAAGAACTTTCTTTGTGTTGTCGAAATAAGTACGGGTGAAATTCAGCATATCTGGAAAAATATTGGATCATTCATAAACAATCAATAAAAATTGCATGAGCTATAAATGCCGTGTTTTATTCTTTATGGTTAAAATAGTCAACAAATTTATTTCTCCTTTCAATGAGCTGACCCTTCTTCGAAACATTGAAAGCATTGTTGCAAACTTCACTGGCACGACTTTCAGATTTCTGTCTATACCTAGATAGCTTCTTTTCGTTTCCAAGTTTTTCATTTTAACAAGGTACACTGTAAAACATTATAAACTGAATGTTTTACACTGTATAAATATTGTAAAATATGGAAATATGAAACTTCACTGGCACGATTTCGCTGCGGTGCTGACGTGATACAAAATTTGATAAATTGTTTGAGGAATCACTTGACTCCAATTAAATTTAACACCTTTGTTACACATCCAAAACGCTCCTAAAATCTACGAGAACATCTGCTATGAAATCACAACAAAAATACATTTCACTACTTCCCCTCTTCCAGCAATCACTTTGATTATGAACGTAACATAAATGCTTTCACATTTCAGTCTCTTATCCTTTTGCTGCATAAACTTCCAAA
Source organism: Catostylus mosaicus (assembly GCA_964019065.1). NCBI lineage: Eukaryota > Metazoa > Cnidaria > Scyphozoa > Rhizostomeae > Catostylidae > Catostylus > Catostylus mosaicus. The sequence continues at coordinate 2,129,283 of OZ025187.1, forward strand.
ATAAACGCCGTTGAAAATCCCTTCCGGCTCTGGTATTTTGTGAAAGTTCTTTCCCAAAGAGAAAAAAAATGTCCTCCTTGGTAGATTAGAAAATTTCACATGGAAAAAGCCTTATGATTAAATCCATATCGTTGCTTTCATGTTGTGTTCCTCGCCATTTTGTGCTGCCTTGTACTTAATCGAATCGTTATTACTAGTGACTGCCACATTTGATAATCATTGCATCACAATGCCATCGCATTCAGGCATCATTTCTGTGATAGCAAGGTGCTATTATTCCTTGGCAAAATCGACAAAACACGAAGAAAACATCATCTAAATATTCATAAATTATTCCTTTCAGGCCGAAAATATCTTTACAACAGTGGACAGTTGTTGTTGTTGTTGTTGTTGTTGTAATTATAAGGAACAAATCAAAGCGGCAGCAACACAAAAACACGTATATCCATACGATAAGTTGTAAAGTTGTAAAGATATATATTTGCTAATATATATTCTTACCGTAAGGGTGCTTCCCAATTCTAATATTTTCTCGAGCCTCAACCGTGGCACAAACCGCTTTTGTCACATTCAGAATCACACGACCAACATAAATATACAATATATGACTGGGTATACACAATGCCCTTACTCTGAAGCCTCGAATTCCGGAGCGAGATGATATTTACAATATTTTCGTCGAGTTTTTTTCGTGCTCCTGCCACTTGGAGAGTTTCATATATTGCTCAATTTTTTATTTCAATCGTAACTAGAGAGCCTGTGAGGCAGCCCGCAATCTTGCTAGCTACCTTGTCTGCTACAATAAGACTTGCTGCTTTGTATTTTAGATAGACGATATATTCTAATGCTGCCTAGAGGGCTAAAAAACTTACGTTAATAGCTTGTCATTGCCTGACTGTGAATCCAAAGTTTGTTTTTTTTCAGTCTTTTGGATGATATAGCCCTGGCGGAGGTAAATGGATAAGATTAATAACCTCTAGTGGTGTTCCTTTGCGCTGAAAATTCGAGCTGTACGTAGAAAGTAAGTAGCTGATCTACATCGACTGATGTCTTGGAGTTGGTGCATGTTGCAGGCTTTTGTTACCAGATTTGTCCAAAGAAAATCCTTCGATGGAGTTTATTATGAAATATCCCTACCCATGTAAGCTCAGTTCATGTGAGTCCAAACACGCAAATCTGACGTTTTCTAGTTTGACTTATGCGATTCTGACGCACTAAACGCAACAATATGTTATGCTTCGATCATAATTCATAATCATCATCATTATATTGAAATCCATGCGGTCCAAGACGCAGCTTGCAATACCAATTTCAAAACCTACCCGGAATACTAGATGAAATTAAATTTAGTGAATCTCTTAAAATGCAGCAACAGACTGCTTGAACAAAATATGAGTCCAAGATCCCCGAGGGTGCATTTTCAATCCTCTACTAGAAACTGAACGGAGTAATGTCCATGTTTTCCTTTATCTTCTAATCTGCCCAGCCCATCTGTCACCCTACCTGCCTATCTATTTATCTTAAACTACTTTACAAATATTAGGTATCTACGCAAAGGTTTTCTTATCAACCAATGATGTTGTTATCAATAAATAAAAGTAAACTAGTAATAAATTGAATTTGGGCTGAAACACTGGTTGTGTGGGAAATTTAGCATCCTTGCAATCTACCAGCTGCTGCTTACCCAAGACAAACCTTACGTGTGTCTAGCATTATCTGAATTACTGTATGACCATCAAATGCAAAAATTAATTTCCCGGCAACTGCAGTGTTGTAAGAGCATGAAATTCTATTGTTGATGTAAACCGCTATTGTTTTCTGACGTTCACTGTGTCTGATGGAGACTACAATCAGTTGCAAAATTGTTTGATCCTCTAAGAAAAAAAAATCTAAGCCGCCATGCCCATGACAATTTTGATACGAAAAAACCGCATTTTTTTACTTGTGTCACTTTCTCTTAGAGTAATATTGATTGAGGAGGAGAAGTTTATGTTTATTTTCTAGCTTTTTTCTAGGAAAAGATCTAGCAATTTTGCAATGGATTATAGTTTCGGCTTTCTCACTTTGGTTTCTCCATTTGCAATGCCTTTCATTATGTTTTCCGCCGTTTTTATTGCAGCATGGAGCCTGTCAATGTCTGCAGAAGAAAGAGAACTCTTAAGCCGGGCTATCAACTGTCATTCAGGATCTCCCTTGCAAAGTTTGTACTTTAACGACATGAAAATCAAACTTTAGAAAATACAGAGCAGACTCATTTCTGATAAATGTACTTCCCTTTCAATAAAATGAAAACTTTTTAAAGGTGTAACAATTTTGATAAATCATTCATGACATTTAAGATCTTGAACAGTCTATGTTCAGAAAAACTTTGGAATTAATCTAGAAGAAGATCTCGTTATTCTAAATAGAATACAAGATTTTGTGAGAATCTTCGAATTCTAAAGTTTAATATAGAATATTCCAAAAAGAGACTTTCTTACGCAGCTCTGAATGAGAATCCTATGAATTTCAGGGAACAATTTAGGACAATTAAAAGTCATTTGATTGGCTAAAAACTAATACAAACACGACCCTCTCGAAGATTAGTAGTAGCTTTCGAGATTAAATCAGATTTCATTCAGCGCCTGGCTAATTGATGGGCCTTACTTCACGTCATGTCAATGGGTCCATATGATTTGAGGCCTACCTTTCTTTCATATCTTATCTGGTAGGACCCAATCAACAGCAAACTAACCATAGGGGAGGTACTTTGTCTAGTCAACACTCCTGAAAGTATCAAACGGACAATGCTCGCGAACGGAATTAAGCAGCCAATGGCGTGTGAAACAGCCCATTGAGTTGAGCGTCCAACTGGTTAATTGCCTCTATTCATCATTTGGACATTATTCGATTTTATTCTTAGGTGTAGTCGAGTGTACTAAGCTATGCTTCCAATGGAGGATATTGATTGATTGAAGGAATGAAGGAAGTAAGGAAGGAAGGAAGGAAGGAAGGAAGGAAGGAAGGATCATTAACTTATCCTTGTGCCTAGCTCCATCCTTATAAAATATATAACAGACAACTTCAAAACCAACCTCTTTCAATTATAAATTCAGAGCCAAATTTGCAGCCAGCTGTAAATTCTTCTTCAAGGAGACAATGCTCCAAGAGTGCTGGTCCAAATACTTCAAAGAAATTTAAGAAATCTAAGCTAGCAAAGTAAAAATTAGAGTTGGCTACATAAACCATAATTAGGAATTGATCAAATCACGTTGGTCATACTAATGATTATAATAACTTTTATTTGAAACTTCACATCATCGATATTTAGAAAAAATACAAGTGTTAGGTAGTTTAAATCTGACTACTTATCGTTACAATATGTAAGAAAAATCAATAAAAATCGTTAAAAGTTCAGCAGTGCAGGCTTATAATTTGCCTTATTTCTGCAACAACAAATGTAATACGTGCATCTGATCGCGATTGTTCTTTCAAACAAAAATAATAATAAAAATACAACAAATAAAAATAATAAATCGGATTCTTCTACAGGTTAATCAATCACCACAATACTGTACAGTTATCACTAGAGTCCCTTTTCTACAATAAGATCACCAAATATGCAGTCTACGAGATTTGCATGAAGTATATACACAATGAATACGTCATCTAAAAATTAATAAATCATTCCTTTCAGGCTGGAAACATCTTTAAAACAGTAGGCAGAATGCGATAAACAGTCATATTGTGCCGCATTTAATCTGTGAGGAACAGTAAAATTCGAGCTTTGCCGCATTTAACACAGGATGAGAGGGAACAACTGGTTCTTTATTATTAAAATTCATCATTTTAATGTGGACAGTTTTAATTTGAGGAAAATAATGCCTTGGTAAGTACACAATTTAAAGTATTCGGCAAAAATGGTAGTCTTAAGCCACTCGAGTTGAATCATATTTAACAAACTTAATTTATAATTAGATAGTAACGGTAGAATTAGATTGGAATAATTAGATTTATCAACTCCAACTTAAGCCAACATCAGTATGGGCATAAAGAAAGGAAATGCAATTATTATCAAGTACTTTTCATGCAACATGTTTAGTCTTCGAGTGCTCAAGCTGTGGTCCCCAAAAGTGATCTCTCCGTAAATTACGGGTTAACCGAAGAATTCTTTAACAATCGCAGAAGAAAGTGATGCAATTAATATAGACAAAAAGCGTATCCCGAATTTAAATTGGCTTGCAAAATCTTTGCTTGCTTGTTCTAGGCGAAGAAATAAGCTGCAAGAATAGCAACATCCTTATAGTCTTGCTTAACCTTTATTCGAGTGTTCTTAAGGAACAGGTCCTAAAAATGACCAATCCCACTGTTTTTTGCATTAATCTATCCATTTATTAAAGCAGACAACCAATAATCATATTTAAATGAAACGCTAATACTCCTGACATCAAAAATTGTTGAATTCTCTTTTTTCTAACTAACGTAAAAGCTCTATCAAGTCCTTTTCTCTATCGAAGACCCTGTTTTGAAGATATGGATTACATTGTTGGCTTGGCTTGGATTAGCTTGTATAGTAGTGTCTTTAATATTTACTGTACATAGATATGTAGCGCCAACTTTAAATAAATTGATTATTATCATTATTATTATTATTATCATTGCATTCCCTCTCGATTGAAACCTGCCTGTTAACCCTCAACCTATTAACCCAGCTGCATTTCAAGATTTTCAAATACAAAAATGTGGTTAACTTGTTCACGTCACATCTTTCGTTGTTGGAAAACATTATTCAAAGTAAACGAAAGAAAGTTTGTAAAGATTTACTCACTCAAAAAAGGATTGAGTATTCTCTTCACTTGTTCACCTTCCTTAGCATTTTTAAACATTTCTTTCAACCTATAAAATAGGCAGAAACAAATATAACAAAAACACACTCGAGCTAGTGCTGCTTTACATTTACTCAACTGGTCGATTCAATTAAAAACATTGCAGAGCTGGCATTGAACAACAACCTTCACCAATCTTTGGCCACTGTGTTGAAGTGGTTAACGTTTTGGACCAGCGATCTGCACGTCACCGGTTCGAGTCCTCGCCCAATCTATGAAGATAGCAGCCTCTGGCAAGGTATCAACACTAAATTGTCGCTCTCTCCGTGGTCCGTACTTATTAGCGCGTTTGTGTCTGCATTCTGCTATATGCGATTACGTACAGAAACCAGGGGAAAGTGTATAGTCGATTAAGCAGCCTCTGGCTAATAAAAGACTATAGAACACCACTTTTGTCAAGTCTTTTGCGGTTTAGTGCCGTCAATGCTGGTATGTTTCCCTTGTTGTTGTCCAGTACTATGTAATTTATAAGTATATGCAGGATAATGATATTTCTTTGGGTATAGTCAAACTGAAATGCTCATCAAGTTGGTAATAAGGCTTCTACAAACGCTTCATTAAACTGTTTTTGCTTACCATCATTTTTGCAAACTTTTGTAAAATTTGTTCATTTTAAAGCATATATTAATGTCGACAGCTCTTTAGTAGTCGAGAACTCTAAATACCTTCAGGCAGGGCCGAATCCAGCCATCTCCGACTAGGGGGGCAAGAAAGGCAAAATTCCCGACAAATTCCGACAAAATTTCTGACAATTAACTGCAAAACAATTTTTCCAATGTTTTATCTATTGTTTAAGTCAGGTCAAATTTCCGACGAAATGACAGTTTGTAGTCCTTAGGGCGCTCCACCCACAGCCCCCCCCTTATTGGCTTCGGCCCTGCCTTCAGGAAACTTTTATTGAAAAATGCCAATCATACGGTTGTTTAAATCAAAAATGGTTATACTTTAATCAGAGTCTGACAATAAAGCTTTTGTAGTATGATGAAATATGCTTCTGCTTGATCTTGAAAACTGAAAGACAACCTTGCTTGCTCAATGTTCCACAAGCTATTGTCAACATGCATTTCGGCGCAATCTAAATTTTGATGTGAGTTTGTAATTTCGATGGCCATGCAATTTTGAGTGACATTTTTAACAAGTTTGACAGGTGTCTAAGAAACAAACCTCTCCATAGTTACGTCTGGTTCAACTTGTCGTGCCTTTTCTATAGGATACCTCTCTCTAACAGCAAAGCGGACATCTTCATCATCTTTTCTGACACGAAGAAGCTGCAGTATAGTGAACTCATGGTCTGTCAGAATGATGTTGCCCTAAAACAATACAATTCCGATTTCAGATGCTTGTCATTGTTATTCAATACAAGCATAACATATGAACCAATCAGTATTTTTCAGATTAGCCCATAGTAACTATGTTAAGCCCGTGTGGGTTTCTGTTAAACAAGTATCTCTTAGCAATCAAAGTATTAATATTTAACATACAAGCAAAACGAGGAACAACAAGCAAGACAAAAATACGGTATAGTATCGACAACAGCTCTTTTTAATTGAGAAAATTTGCTTGTGGATTTATCTCTATTACAAAAACATTCACTTAACTTTTTAGGTCCTGCGGGGTCCCATAGAATGCTGTAGGACTCAATAATCAATATAGTAATCAATATACTTGCTAGCTATTTGCCCTAAGTTCTATCGAAATATATCAGTCTAGTTGCTATGAGTAACGTCTATGAATGAATTCTTAACTTTTTAAAGGTTGTCCTCAGGGATCGTATTGTGGAGTGGTATCACTGGAATGGATTACTTCATTTGTTGTGTGAAGTTTTTGTGTTGTTTCTTTAGATTGTGTAGTTTATAAAGTACAAGTAAATGAAATAGCTGCAGGGCCGCAATGTATTTTGATGTTCCCTGCACATTAACCTTGTATTTTGCTCTGTTGTATTGTACTTTTAAATCAAAACTGAATTTAAATTTAAAAAAAACTTTTACGAAAGAGGTGAAAAGTATTGCATCTAAGAAATTTAGTTTCCAAATGCTGCATCAAAGTTACTTACCCTGTCATACAATTCCACAATAAGATGATGTGCTGCTTCATTATAACCAAAACAAAAATCAATAACTCTATCATCTCCAAGTTGCTTTGCAGAAACCAGTCTTTTATTTCTCAAATGTTTTCTACACTGTTTAAAAAAATATCCAGGGTTTTAATAGAACAAACATGCTTGTCATAATTATCATAATTAAGTGAGAGAGTCACTTCAGTTAATAAGAGAAATCATTGTACTGAAAAAAAGTTAGCTTAAAAAGTAGCATCAGCCATGGTAGAATATTTTCCTGATGTTTTTCTCACCCTTACAATTTGAGAGACAACAGAAACTTAAATTAAGCACAGTTCAAAACACTCTTGATCCAAATGAGCTTCAAAGTCTGATAATCATAAAACAATATATCTATTTATTATGCTATGTCGTGTTTGTTAATTCTTCATGTAGTTGTAAAAACTGCTTTCTCTTGCAAAAACACACCTTCATTGAGAAACCTGATGGCATCATATTCTTTGGCCATTCAAATTCAGTTGTATGAATTCTGTTCCCAGACTCTATGAGGATCATCACCTTTTTGTCAGCACTAAAAAGTATCAAATATTGTAAATTAATCAATAACTATTCCATTGCTTTGAAATGCTTTGCCCATTGGTGATTGCGTAGATGAAAGTAAATGAAAGATATTTTGTGGCTGAAAACAGCATAAATAATGAACGCCCACCCTCTTACCCATGACATCTAGCTTTTTACTTACATGGGCAATGCTACAAGAAGAATTTACACCAAATCGTGCATATTTGATTCTAACATGGTGCAAAGTACTCAAACGTTCAGAGTACACAAGTCAAATTACATTGATGGGCTTGCTCTGAATGTTACAATTGAACTCCTTTTTGCAGGATTGTCCTTCCTTTGAATCAGGTGTGATTTTTCAGCCCTTTAGAAGGGGCCTGAACATCCACTTTTGATTACAATGTAACAAAAAAGCAAAATCTTTTTACAATGGAAAAATAAGAGGATCTTTTGTCTCATACCTTGACAATTTGATTAGATACGTCTTGGTGTCCACATCATAGATGTTAACTACCCTCAAACCATAGATATCGCTAAGAAAACAATGAAACAAGTACTATTAGCATATAGTTATATTAAGTCAAACAATTATTTGAACCTAACAAAGTCCAATTTGCTGGAAAGACAACATATTTCAAGATAAAAATTCTAGTGTTGTCTATTTGCTGCTTTGCATATATCTGTTTCTGTTTGTGCTTGTAGTAGGAAGCATTTGCAACTTGGGGGGGGGAGCATGAGGTTTTTAAGGGCACTTTTTATCACCACCCCTATTGTTATACATCAGGGGTGCCGGGCATAGCTATTGCTGTTATTACAGTAACTGCAATTTTTTCAGGAGATTCTCCTTGTGTTTTGTTATTAGAAACCTTGAAAAACATTCCAATTTAAAATATTTTCATCAGTTTTATTCCGCGATTCTATGCCTTGAGGGGCATCAAAGCCAATATCGTTACCAATTATTTACAATAGGAATTATAAACACCTACTGGTTGGGCTTTGCGAACGGCCACGCTATTACTCTCTCAATTCTAATAGCATTTCAGGAAAAACCAATAGGAGGGCCGCTTCCTATGTGACGTAAACTCCTGTATGTTTCAATGGCCATTATTTGTCATGTTTTTACTTTTCAGAAGTGAATAGCAGTGGACATATGATCCCATAGGCTACTACCAGTTTGAGTACACACATGTTGCTAAAGTAAGATTCAGTTGCAAGATCTTTCAATCATGAATCAAGTAGCCACTGGTAGTGTACATTGGAATTTTTCAACATTTTTCTCTATCTTATCAACCCAAAGGGAAATTATGCGAACATTGCCTTGTTCGCGGACAAATTTAAAAAAATGATGGATGACCGTGCCCAGTTGTAAGTTTAAAACATCGATCCTATGTATATCAGAATTTTTCTCAATTTGTGGCGATAAAGAGAAAAATACTTATTTTTGTTGGCCATGTCTGGTGATGGGAGATTTATCAAAGGTTAGAAAAGCATTTGTTTCGGTATGAGTTTTTTTAATAGCCCCATCTCTTATGCACCGCGTTATTACTTTTGAGAAATGAATAACAGGGCTCTTGAAGATCTTTCACGACACACATGCAGCTGTTCCTACAATTTATAAATTCACCACTCAAGATCTGAATTACATTCTTGAACATTGCCATGGGCTGTTATCAAAGCAGTTAGTTGACAAGCTATAAAGAAGCTATATGTCCCCAAATTTTATCAGGGATTTGAAGCTAAGCAAATTAAGGAACCATGAAAAAACAATAACTTGATAAAAATTTAATAATATTTAATATTTAATAAAAATAATGCATCCAAACGTCATTAAATTTGATTTAGGCTCAAATGAAAAAACCTACCTTTGAGCAAGTTCTGTCAGACATGCTTTGATATCTAACGTTGTATACCTTGACTTCATAACGTATGCAAAAATTTCAGGTCTTCTTCGATGCTTCAACCTCAACAACACTGCCTATACAGCTTTTATCATACCTCTTAAAAACGTATCCACTTGAGAGACTTAAAAAATTCTATATTAGATCAGGGAAGACAGAGGCCATTAAATCACCTCGTTTTCGTATTATCCAATGATAAACGAGGCTAAAAGGATTGAAACACTGATCTCAGTGTCAGCCACTGATCTCAAAAAAAGAATCTCTAACAATCCACATTTGACATCAGTGGTGTTAGCAGAGAAATCTTTATCTGTCTTCAGTTTTCGTTCCTACTGTAATAGGACAAGTATCATCACATGTTTCCTCTCGAAAAATCAAACTGTCATCACGTGCTTTATGTTTATATAGCAATTAGTTGTAATTATGATGGGCTCAGTTAAGTTTGCTTTTATTTATGAAATGAAACTGTAACGAGTGCATTTTCCTTTGCCTCTCGCTCTCATGATTATGATGCCCGCGAATCATTGTAGTCTGTCTTGCGTTTACTATCATTTTGGATAAAGTTTCCATGTTTGTCAAAGTATATGACGAAATTTTGTGGTGTGGGGCATCTTATGGCAATAATCAAGGATAAAACTAGGCCTTTTGTCGTGTTGACTGTGTGATTCTATATTATATTTCTTTGCACTTTTCATATCAATAGGTCTTCTTCCGAGTAATTGTATCTTTGTATAATGTTGTTGCTTTTCAGTGCTTTGAGTTTTTAATCAATTTTGTTGTTGTTAATTATTAGCTAGTTTCCTATATCGAAGTGCTTGACTGTTTAATGATACCTGATGCCCGTTGGTTTCTTACATAATGGGCTTGTTGTAACTAGTCCAGTTACTTGCTAATTTGACGTGTATTTGAGAATATGTAGCCTCGATTTGATTGTGGTATAATATCTTTTGTGGCCGTAAAAATCAATGTAATAACTCGTACCCAAATTGTAAGCATTTTTCAAATAGGTCTATATTTAAGAGTTAAGACTCTTTATCGGTCTAAAAGATATTGGTGTAATTTGGCGCTCCCTCTTGTTTTCTACTGGAGCGTGTAGCGATAAAAATATATAAAAACCTCGGAATTTTCCATAAAATTTGGCTCCAATGGTGCAAAGATAGAGAAAGAAAATGGTCTGGATTCATCTAGATCTTACCACGAACCTTGGAGTTATCAATACCGACCCTCAAGAACTATTACAATAGCCACCTGTTGACAGATTTCTCTTTAATGATTTATTAAGGGGGAAACCTTGCAATACAAGATCTCGTTAGTTGCTTTAGAGTTGACCAATTAAATATATTTCAAGAAGTTTTGTGCTGGCGGCGTCATTTGAATTGCAAATCAGTTAATTTCACATACGATTCACACATTAGCCAAATACAAAAGTTACAAGAATTCTGATTTTAAAAACTAATGATTATATCAAGGAATCAGTTCGTCAGCTCTATTTGCTTGCAAGCAATGTGCTATCCACCAAGGACGCCGCAGTAGAAGGAAAGGCTAAGCATCAAGCCTCCCCATTTTATAGTGGGTACAAAGGCAATGACACTTTATATAATTTATTCGACAACATGGAACGGATATGACGATTTACTACCGGAGCCAAAAATCAGTTCGAGGTTACGTACACTAGACTCTCCAAGTGTTTCCACTAGGCATGCCCAACCTAGTCACAAAAATGTTTTGTTGGCTTTTTGTATCAAATACCCTTAACACAATCTTTGCTTTATGATTGCTACGGCATCCCTGGTTAACACATTGCTTGCTAATGCTTACTAATACCAAAATGAAAATGATTAAAAATTTCAAATATCGATCCTGGTTTTGGTACTTAAAGCAAATTTGTGGATTACACTTCACAGGGTGGGTGTACAAGATGTACCCTAATCTAAAACAAATAGGATGTTCTCAAGGCTCATTTGCTTTGTAAATAAATTTCATCGACCCATTTACTACCTCCAGCTAAACAGCATTAAAACTTTATAATGCCTTGTTTGTTTCAGCTTTAATTTTAGGGATTAAGATGTGTTCTATGATTAAAGACGTGTTTTCTAATTGTGGAAGAATAATTTGGTTAAGGTGGAAGGAATTTTTGAATTTAAAGCTTGCTGACGGGAATAAAATCAGTCTTTTCAAGACTGGGAGTTGAAATTTGAACTTAAACTTCATAAATGAATAAATGGAGCTTGGAGTCCTACTACGTTGAACTATGTTTGTAAATTAAAAATCTTCAGCACTAAAATAGAAGTTATTTAAAATCATTATCAAAAATAGTCAGATATGATAAAAATGTAAAATTATTGATTGTCATCATCGTTATTGTCATCTTAATCGCCATCGTCATTTCCATTGTCTCTTTCCCGTTCTCCTATCTCCTCTATTTGTGGAGCTTCTTAGAATAAGAAATAATATTAATCACAATCAACGAAATATTTGCTTAGATACTAAATAGTGTCGACACAAGACTAGTTACAATGAAGACAATAGATCATGTTCGTTGTATTGAAAAACATTTTCAATACAGCCATCTCTAATTTCTATTGGGCCTTTAGGGGTATGAAAATAAATTTGGTTAAGATATAGATAACAAACTTCTGCAACTGTTAAAACTATTTTGTTTGAGAAAGCAAATGTTTATTTAAAATTTACATTGCCAACATTGTTAAGTAATCGCTCGATCTGGAATTCGAACCCCGTTCGCCGCCACTGGAGTCAAGCGACCAATCCACTGCGCCACACAGGCACAATAGAAATAGTCGCGAAAATCCGATTTGGGTTTACTCAGTTCTCATCCAGGAGACTTGTTTTTTTGTTTCTCAACAAAATTCAATTATGCTCCCCCTGTCCTCCAAAATGAATTGAAGGAGAGGCGCTTGCCCCCTCTGCCACTTCCCCAGAGTCCCTGATATAAAGGCTATATAGATGGTACATCAGATAACATTACATTACATTTTTAATATCAATACAACTGCTCATATAAGAAAAACATAAAAAAGTAGGAAGAAAAAATACCAATGCTAATGTACACGGCACGCGAAAATGATTTTGGCATATTACCAATACTACTACTCATTTGAAAGAATATTTTCAACACGTTTCCTTTTGAAACATGAGGCACTTTTAAAACAAGCGAACTATGCATAGGTAAAATCATCGTGGTTGCTTATCTATAAAAGTCATGGCTGCGTAGGCGAATACATGAGACTGATAACAGCAGTTAAAAAGGTTGGATGTTTGGTAACATTGTTGTCAATTATATCAGTGGATGGGGCATTTGAGTTACATTAAGCAGCTTAGGGTTCTGGCCCTCTCCTTGCCTTATCTGAAACTCACATATTTCTTCAGTATACAAATTTCCTAATCGTGTCATTCGTCACAAGAATACATCATGTTGTGGCGATGCAGTAGGGTGCTTACGAACGGAATTATTTTACAAATTTGGAGAAAGATCTTAAAGCAAAAGCATCACGTTTCTTTGATATAAAATTAAAAATTACCTTCAATTGCTCGTCTGCTTCTATCGGGACAGATGTCTATGTCAAGGATTTTTTGTTCTGTAACAAAATAATGTGATCAACACCCAGACAACAAAATGGAATGACATTGGTATTGGAAAATTGTTCGACGTTGAATGCTTAGTTGTGTATCAAAATGTCTGCAAAGATAAGCCCCCAGCAGGCATTTCAAAACCCAAAAATTCATCAGTTCTTATAAGGTCTTTTTATTGAAAGATTAAGTGCATAAACAAAAAAATATCCAGTTTAGATAAATTACATGTTTTCCTACGCTCTTTTCAGTCATTAAGATCAAAATATTAAAATCGATTTTGAATCTGTTCTCCTACCATGCACCAGTTCAATTATTACCCATTTTTAAGTCCCTAATCTTAGTTTAGGAGAAGAGTCCAGTAGTCATGGGTACTGAAATACTTTATAAATATGGAGCATATTATGTCAAAAACTAGGAGACGATAAGAAATCAAGACTGTTGACTTGATATTTTCACGAACTTAACAAATTTCCCGCTTGAAACAGTTTTCATAGGGCGTAGGCTTAGCAGATGGAAAATTCTATTCATTATCTGCCAAACAAAAAAATCGCATCGCCAAAATATTATCTATTCTTCTCTTCCAAAATTTGGGAATTATTTGCGCCCCCGACAAAATAAATCTAGAAAAATTCGTCAGACACCGATTGTGTGTCGAAGCCAAGCTTTGGCATTTACTCTGCGTTCCATAAAAGGCAAACTTATGACAAAAGCCCAAAAGATACTGGTTTAATCCTTTGAAAGATGATGACATTGTAATATTATAGTGGACATCAAGCAAAACATTGAGTAGGTGAACCTAAAAGAGTGCTCTAAATTTGAATAGCGTTTAAGAGAGTTTTAGGGAACAGACTGATCAAATACACTTGAGCTGCAAACATCATTTACAATTTTAATGCAATTAGGATAAATTCATCGCAACCAAGATATCTATAAGGAATCTTCTTCATTGTATCCGTCCAGAAGTTTTAAATGTCAAGGGAGTAACCACGAGTGAAAGAAATTGCTAATTTAGCTAACCTTGTTGGCTTATGATTTTTCCCTGTTCACCAAACACTGTATTTCCGCCGTATATATTAATTGTCGGGGGATCTAAAATAGAAAATTGCCAGAGGAAGTTTAATCAACAGCCAACTAATAGCCGTTAAAAAATAAAAATAAATCTGCTGAACTGTATTTGCAACCAGAGCTACAGGACATACGTATGCGTTCAGAAGTAACAAGCCAAGAGGGGAAAAGGGGGATCCGGACCCCCCACTTTTCTTAAGTTTTGTTGCTGGGATTCGCACAAAAATGGAAAATAATTCGTCGCTCAGGAGAGGTACGCCAGATTTAGCGCTTTTGTTATGTATATAAGCGACCTAATGAATGTTCGAAACAAAAATCTATTCAAAATTTAGCTAAAAGTGTGTTTTCTCCGTTTTCCGAGAGATTAAAAGGCGTGGCCAGGAAAGATTTTTTCATTGCCACGCCCCTGACAACGCCATGACCCTCTCACTTTTCCCGTTCTGGCCGATGGTAACAAAGAGCTCATGCTCCAATGAGAACCCTACGGAAGCAGAGATAGCTAACGTTCAAGGTATTATAATTGAACGCATGACATTGGTCAGTTACTAAAAATCTCCGGTGGATATGTAAGACATACATTGCCATTGTTTAAAATATACTCGAAATGACAAGAAAATTTATATAGGTGCGAGAATAGCAGATTTTGCTATAGCGTAGCCAATTTCGTTCACTATACGAACATCACCTCACAGTACCATGAAGGACCTGTAACATGTATTCAACTCTCACATATTTTTACCCATCTGCTGATTTCTGCTCAGGCTGTTTAAGTGCCTATTAGAAGCCAAAAATTAGAATAAAATTAAATTGAAGCAATACACCGAAAAGTAGGTTTACCAGAAAAATAACAGATGGGCTGTTCCGTTTGAAAGAATAATTCTTCTAATTATAGTTCTTTTTGTTATAAATATCGAGTCTGCCATTGAACTCATTTGATTTCAAATTCGCTTATTTATCATTTGCAGAAACCCTTCATGCTCTATCAAGGCGCTTTCCATCAAATAACACCTTGTGAAAATCCAATATGAATGCTCAAAATTAAACTTACTGCTTCTATTTTCTTCTCCTGATTTACTGCTGCTCGCCACCGACAACTCTATTAAGCAAATAAATATATCATATAGAACATAAATAATTCAATAATAACCTAATTAAGCACTGAATCAACGGGCTATGATTGAGATATGTTATGTAATTAAAGACGAGGATGGAGGTGAAGACAAATGTTCATGGTTTTGTAATCATATATCATTGAGGCCAATTAGCTAATAAATATTCTCAAAAACTGACTCCTTAATTGGTCATTCGGGGGTCTTTCTGACAGTCCAGTTCGACCCCAAATTTACCAGTTTTTCATTATATTTTGAATCTAAGCTGTACAGATCTATTATCTATGAGACTACTTAATTACTTGTTTTTAAATCTTTTCGGTGTATCAATCTCTATAATTTTCACTGCACATCAAGTGCCATAAAAATAGTACAGAGAGGGGCGAGACAGCATACGCAGAAACTACTCAATGAAGCACTTGACACACGAATAGCAAACAATCTATGCGAGTATTGGCAGCAAATGAATGGAACCAGTGTTGTGGAGTGATACCTATGTTATCACGCGTTAGTAAGTTATACCATAGGTGGGTAGAGACTGGAATCGAGAGCAGAGGAAAGAACTAGAACATGATCACAACCATGCGAATCACAAACTTAAGTAAAAAAATTCTTTTAATAGCATTTTACAACAACAATATATGGATAATACGGGGTTAGTCAAACTTTTGATATCAATGTGCCTGTGAACAACTTTCATTTGTCACCAAGAAATTGGCCACCATTTATAAACATGCGCTTTTCCGCAAAAAACGTTCTCTTGTATTAATAAAGATCTAATAAAGAGCACTTATTCCGTCTAGGGAAAGGCTAGAGTATGTGGCATGCAAAAGCAATTGAACAAGTGTTGATTCGATCTGTCTTGTGAACTAACACTTACATTACACTATGATACGTTTGAAACACTTTAGCGTGCAATAATTCAATCATTTTAACTAATGCTTCGTCTTCCAATGTTTTTAAGATTTCATGTAATTTTGATATTTTCATTCACTTACAAATTCCTAAGAAATCCCACGCTGTTCTTGCAAATTACAGTTGGACTAGATAGACTCGACTTATGCCAAAAATCTCAGTTTCGATTGACCTCGATTACAGGACGTAGAAAACTACGTGAAAACGTAGATGAATAGCCTTAACATTCAATTAAAAAGCAAGAATTTCGATTCATCGCAAGCAACTTCAACAGGACTAATGAGACAAATCAGATAAGGAGAGAAATAGTGATACAAGAAACAAATTAAAAATTAATTTATACAAAACTCCATCTACCTCTTCAGCAAAGTGTAAAATTCTTACCTTGCAATGCTGCCGATGCACCAGTTGAGTTTCCAGAGGGACTGAAAGTTCTCTGCTCCTGTACGAAAAGATTGTTAGGTTCCGTGTAATAAAAGTGTTCAAAATCTACTAGGACTGTGTCAATGAAAAACACTTTAACCTGCTGGCATATTAATTCTGTTTCCAGCAAACATTTCTGTAAGGCATATAGGACCTTTTATAAAAACGACCTTTATTAAAAATACAAGGTTGAGATAAGAATAAGAAGAATTAGAGAAATAAGGACGGAAATATTTTAACAATAAAACAGTATTTGGACTAGTTTTTACTTAATTCATCCCCGTAAAACATCACTTGCTTGCTCACCAACATATCAATCAACAAATCTAGGAAATTCTGGTGCTATTTTGTCTAATACATCGCATGAGTTCGTTATCGGCTGTATCTGCTTCTTAAATTTTCAACGCCTAAAATTTTGATGTGAATCCAAAGGGCTTGAAAAGTTTCTAGTATTTTTTTTACGCTATTTTCCAATGTAACTGGCACTTGAAACAACTAGCTTACATTTTCAACCATTTTTTATTTAACTGAGAGACATTTTTACAGAAAATTGAAAAACTCGTACGACTCATTCACATTGTCAAAGTTGCTTCTAAAATTCGTATTTATATCTTATAAAAAAATATTTGCATTTATCCTCCTATCTCGTTATGGTAAGATTCAAGAGCGGTGGCCAAATGCCGTGTTTTCTGGAAGCCTTAGGCATCAGTAACAATAAAACAGAAAAGGGTAATCAAAATGATCTGGTGCAGATCACCTTCCATTTAAATCCTTTTGGGCCCAATCATGCTGTTGTTTGTAAATCATGATTTAACAGAGATTATTTCCAAAGATATTTCAAATTAGTTCTAGACCCTGTGTGTCATCTGCTATTGTCCACACCTTCACCGCTGCAAGAGCAGGAAACAAAAGGTTATTAATTTGTGTTCACAAACGAGGCCCCTTCTAAAAAATAAAGCGTGATTCTAAGCGGAATTCCTTGCCTATTGATAAGGTTTGATTGGTAAAAAAATAATGACAGGTGTACGAGTTAAAGAGATCGTTTAAACGGAAGAAAACCCAGACAAGTGTTCGCGGGGTCCCATCTTTATATCACTCTTGTTGAAATTTTGGGTGAACCAATGTTCACATCTTACAGACTGCAATATAGATCAAACTTGATTTAAATTCACAGTGTACAGTATGACGTAATATAAACTGCTCACCCGTTGTGGATCAGAAAAGTAAATTTTTACCAATTGTTCCTCGTTGGCTTGTCGACAGACAACGATTACAGTGCGTGCTTTGTCATTCTCCGCCGGCTGTATTATAAAACCGTCAGTATAGTTGAGGTCTTTATGATCAAAGCTGGTAAAAGAAATGAATACGTGAAACAAATAAACAATTATGCACAACATTAATGCCATTTATAGCAGGTATAGAAAAATTGCCTCATAGTTACCAAACCCTGCCAAAAGCTCACAAAAAAGGCGACCAATATTTTAAATCGCTATAAAAATCTAAATTGTGAATGCCTCATATGAAAAAAGATATGAAATTAGGTATTTCTTTGTAATGACAATCGATTAGTAGAAAAATGAAATGAGATATTGTGACAAAATTTTGTTATTGTATTGTGGTCTTTTGATTTGCTTCAGAGAAAAGAGAAACAGGCTTAAAATGCAGTGCTTTGACTTTAATGAATGCTATGTTTTACTTGTATTATACATTCCAAATATAAATTTCTTCAAACAAATTTTCCGCGCTTAAACTTCATCGAAAAACTGTCGTGACAAAATTTCTTCAGGGATTTTCACCACAGCAAGGATAAAATCATGATAGCAACATTCTTTAAGGCATTAAAATAGATTTCTAAGTACTGGAGAACAGCACTGCTATAATATCAAAAGCAAAGTTTTTGTCGGTATATTTTAGAGGTATATTTTATCAGTTCACATTAGAGGAAATCAGGAAAGATGCTTTCATTGCCTAAAGCAGGCCCGTCGAGAGCCAGCACGGGTCCTAACGTTATCAACAATACAAGCCCTTGCGTGTTCCACAATTTAAATCGTAGCATCGGCAAACTTTTTCGCAGGGCGTGTCAAGACACGGTTCCTCTGATCTACCCCGTCTAGATCCTTGTCACAGGTATCTACTTTCCATCAATATGGTAGAATAGTTGCAAAACACGTTTGAGCTCTTCGTGTTTACTGTTAAGCACTGCACAAAGCTCTGCTTTCACCTTACTGATAACAGCTTTTTAAGAAAACCTAAAAGAATATACTTTTAGGGCATAATATTAATAAACTACTTCATTTTGTATATTTGCAAAAACATTTCTTAAGAAGAATTGCTCGTTCCAATAGCTCCAAGATGCACGTAAGCAAATACAAATACAACCGGTAAACAAACAGGCAGTGGTCATGAGGTCTTTAATCAATAAATTTTCTTACGCGAGTTCGGGTTCACTTTCTGCAATTTTATATTTTCCACGAAGCTTGACGCTCGTCACCACTCCACTGTTCAATCTTGCTTCTCCAAAATCCAAAGGTTTGTAACTATATTCTTTCATGTGACCAATCATTTCGTTTTCCCTCCACTTTTGGCAGCAACCAACTTTATATGTTGAATCTTCAGTTTTCCCAAATGAACTAAAGATAACTTTATAAGTTGGTCCAGTTAAACCCATTGTCCACTTAAGAGCTGACACAAAGGAATCTGAAATTGCTTGCAATACACCAAAACTGCAATAGAAGAAAATAAACCTGGGGTCAATTTATAAGCAACTGATTCTAAAAAAAGTTCTTGGTAGATTTACAGAATGGAGTGGTCGAATAATGACCATAAGGTTATACAAAATAAATTATTCGTCAAATTGTAAAAGCATCTTTTTCTCTTAGTGGTAGTATATTATATCACATTCAAGCTGCCATTGTTTCCTCCGCTCCTAAGAATGCATACTAGAAATTTTCGAGCCAATTTGACCTCTAAAATCCAAATTGTCAAAATCATCTTGAAAGTCAAAGCCTTTCCCTATCTCACCCACAGCTTATCGATAGTTACGAAGGTACGAGGGAGGATCAGTCTATCAAATGTGATCCTACAGGTCCAAAAACTTCTTGTTCTTTAAAGAATTTATTCAAAGGGGTGGCAAGCTTTTAGTGCCACCAAGTTAACGGCTCAGACAACATTACGGAAAGAAAACCAACCATTACTCTAGTTGGAGAGTTCGAACTAGTTGGAGAGTTCCCCCTTAAGAAATGCCAAAACATTAGATTTTCTTTTTTGACTCAATAAAAAATTATTATGTAATTTTTGTACTATGCATGTATTTTTTGTGTTGTAATAATGTGTAATTTGGAATTTCAAATAAAAATGAAATGAAATGAAAAAATTACTGATGGAACCTCCACAACAATACAATAAAAACCTTTGCAGTGGGGCAATCGGGTATGAACCTCTGTTTAGATATTACTGTCAAAATATGTCACATTTCACAATTACTAAATGTTGAATTTCAGAGAATTCAATTTAGCTTGATTGAAATGCGACGTTTAAATTGAGCCTTTGATCTCGCCCAAAATAGTTTTCCTTCCAAAAGATGGAGTTTCTTGGTCTTTACGAGTTTACACTACACTTCGACGGGCACGATAATTTGCCGACGATATGGCCAAAAACACAAGGCGTTTTTATGGACTAGGGTGTCACATCCCCTCACTCCACAGTGGCTACAGCCCAGCCGAAAATCGTTCACTGCTTTCATAACAAGCCATGAGCTTCTGGAAATGAAGTAAAAAAAACAATATTCCGCTCTTAATAAAGAAATATGCAAGTCAAGTTTTAATTCATTTTACAAATAACATTTAACTTTCATGAACGTAAAGTTTTAAAAAAAAGTACACTTACATGGTAAAATGCTCTATCTTCAACATAACTTTGAACATTTCCATTTTGTAATTGTATCTCCTTGTTGCATTTTTAAATTCTCGGCCATCACCTTCAACGATGTACAAAAAATTTGAATTGATGATCTTTCCTTGAAGTGGAAGTGAGATTGTTACTTCCTTTTGTGGCTGTTCACCATTAGATGTTTCGATATGCAGGAAAATCGACGGTCGCAACCCCATCAAATTAAATTCAGCAATTGTTGACTCTGCATAAATGTTCATCTGAAAGTACGTTTATCACTTATCATCAGATATCCCAAAAAATATATTTTAATAAAATTTTGCATAAAGGCCAACATTAGACAGTGTTGGAATTAAGTATACAAGAGTTGAGGGAAATCTCCCAAAATGGTCAAATTTTTCGACTGAATCTTGAAGTTAGCATCTGCTGCTTTTGGAAAAGTTTTGTTGCATTTAGCAAAAAGTCATAAATTCCTTATAGCCCACATAATTTTGTCTCTGTAGCAAAGGATGGACAATACTCTCTGCTAAGAGAAGCTCCATATAAATCTCCAACGAAAAAGAATTGCCTTTCAAGTAATATCTACAAACCATTTAGCAAAACATTTTAAATATTTTACTGTAACATACCTCACTCCCTGTTACGGCAAGAGAAAAAGAAAGTAATCTTGCTAAATTTATGCCAAGGTTGATAATATTGTTAGATCATAATAGACTCAAATTAACATACCATGACTTTAACATTCAAAACAGTCTTGAATGTATCCTCCTCTATTTTAATAACAACCCCATACTTTCTATTGAATGGGGTTATCACAGTTCCACTTTTAGGAACAGTCCATGTCTCCACATCCAAACAACAACACAGTACGTATAGAGATGTCTTAGAAATCTGTGCAATGGCAGGCACATCGAGTGCAATTTTTAGATCTGAAACAATTAAAATACTGAATTAATTATAGCGTATACAAAAATCAGATCAAATACTATAAGAAACAGTTAAAGTTAATAATGTAATAATTTGCAGCATATCATACTAGCTGCAGCCATAAATAGTGAATATCAGCCGATGACAGTTTTACTAAACATTGGCATACTGGAGCCGAATGGAATGGCAGTCTTTATCCGATGTAGCTGATTTCATCCTTTAGGAGATTACATGAATATTAGCTTATGGCAGTTGTTGTGACTTTTTGGGCATCGCACCTTTTCTGAATGGTAACCTATGATAGCTTCAAAGGATGTTTGATAAAGATTACGTAGAAAAAAAAGATAGCATAACTAGCGCAGGAAAAAGACAGAAAAAAAGAAGTTAGTTTTATTGAAAATTTATAATTTAAGAATAAATAGGCAGAAACAGGCACCGCGCAGCCATTGGGCTAGCAGGGGCTATAGCACCTCCACTTTTGTCAAAGATAGTCCTTAAGGCGATTACAAATATGGCATTTTCAACTGAAATATTTTCTGCACCGAACTTGTTCCATAAACAAGGACATAAAGAACCCATGTCTTTTTTGGAAGGGGCGTTTTCCGACCTTCTGAAGAGCGTCATCTAAATAAATTTTCCGAAGGTTCCCTCGGACCACCACTGCGGCTCGATCAGCCCCTGCTCTTTTAAACCAATGCGCGGTCCGTGGCCAGAAGATAGTAGAAAGTAGGAATGTTGGAGTAAAGAAGAGGATAAGGGCCATCATCCAAGATCACTGTCTGCCCAATACTCTATGATATTAAAACTTTAAAATAAGTAACATCATCATGGCATTTATCATCTGCAATCTAATTATATCACTTAAATAAATCAGCATTATGTTTGTTAAATAAATCAGCATACATAAAACAGAAATTACGGCCCAGTCTGGTAGCATAATTGGCAGGGACGCACATTAGCGGGGTTACACGACCCCCCCCCCCATTTTTTATGAGTCGATCCAAAAAGTTTTTTATACAAAAACTGAATTGGTTTACAGACCAACAAAAAAGGCCCAAAATTTAGAAAAATACAACATAAACAAAAGAGAAGAAATTTAAAAGTCGGCCCAGAACAAAAGAACAAACTAGCTAAACGAAGAATCAGGAGCTGAAACAGAATCAGCAGGTAGCGACAAGCAACAGACGAATTGCACTTTTGTTTTTTACACCTAGTCGGTACAAGTTATAATGAAAATCGGTCCAACTAGGGTATACGCCCCCCCCCCAACAAAAAAATTAGATGTGCGCCCTAGATAAATAAAACATCAAATCATATGCTATACAAAACAAACGTTTTATATAATCGTTTAGATAGCAGATGCAAATTTTAAACATAATATAAAACATGTAGATGCGTAAACATACCCCCTTCTGGAGAAAATGGTACTGCAATCCATTCATTTATTTCTTCATCAAATTGCTTTACCGACAAATGGCACAGTTCCGGAAGATTTCCAATACTATGGGGTATTGTTAATGATGCTGGCGTCTTGAATGCTATCCCAGGAGGTTCCATTTTATAAATGTCGCTAACAATACTCTCACCTAACGTGCAACGAATTGGTGGCGCTTGAGAGGGTTCCAAGCGGCTGACTTCAATATCCATAAAGTCATCCAACGCATTTCTTGGAACCTCCAAGCAAACACCAGTAACACTGCAGTTTATCACCCCGCCATCATGGCCAACTGTTTTCTTCATAGACCTTAACAAAGATCGGATATTACTTTATCATTAAGGAAATTTATGGCAAGGACAACTCGTTTATTTAATACACTTTCATTTAAAAAACTTTTTTTCATGGACTTAGCTTCTAATATACATCCATCTTCAACTTACTTGAAACTCTAGTCCACAGTCAATAAGACCAAAAAGCATCTATCAAGATAATGCTCCTTAATAATAATAATAATAATAATAATAATAATAATAATAATAATATTAAACGTTTACCCTCGATAAACACTTCAACTTGAACAGCTTTTATCAATGTAAGTCCAGAAATTATGCGTAGACAGTAAAAATATGCGTTATTCTTAGTAAGGAATCTCGGCAAAAACGTAGGGATGAAAATTATTTCCTTGACGTTAAAAATTAAACCTGAGTATAAAGAATGAATTTGTTCTTTAACATTCATACTTATGATTGTACGAAAGAGCGACAACCTAGTTTTTGTCTTAATCATGCGACCATTTATTGATGCAATTTCAAAGCTTTCCAGTAGGAAACAATTATGCAATTGTCATACTCCAGAAGCACGTGCATAGGATGTCAAAATAAATGCTTCAAGTTAAGTAACATTGTACAAGCAAAGTAAAGAGCAATGTGGCACGCTGCCACCGGATTCTCGTGGAATGCTTGCGATGTTTTATAAAAATGATGATTTAGATATACATAAAAATATTTATAATCTGGTCCTGTTTGCTCCGCATTACTGCCTCTTTGCGTTGTTTCTTATATCTCTCTCTTACGTAACATTGAAGAATAAAAGGAGTTGCTAACAGATACTTAAAACAATGGTGCAATTTGAAAATAGCATTTCTTTGATCATAAATGAGCAAATCATCTAGTTTCCAGCCTGTTCGCAAAAATTTTAGCAATTGAGTATGTTGAAACTTCAAATTACGTACAGCCCCTGGGAGACGCTATTTCAAGATGAAAAATTCTATATTTTAATATTTTCCTTATCTCTGCAATGTATTTTATATAAACAATTACCCATTATTGAAATAATAACATCATATCAGATTTTCAATATTTGCACATACCATGGACGAAAACCTGAAATTTGTTTTACTTCGTCAGCATCTAAAGAAAAACAACAGATCAAAATTCAGGGATAATAGTCACCACGCTGGTAATTTCAAGAGAATTCTCTTCTCAAATCTTGGACCAAAATCAGACAAAAAAATCGCATGAGGAGTCTGTCTCACAAGAGGTCGAAGTGAAAAGACAGTGGGGGGAGGTTAAAAATGCAATAAAGGAGGCGGCAAAAGGTAACAGGAAGTTAAAGGAAGAAGATTAATTTATCATAATTCAGAAGAAAAGAAGAAAGAATTTATGGCTCAACTTGTTCGTGTTTAGGGGCAAAGAAGTCCGAAGAAGATTAATTCATCATAATTCAGAAGTAAAGAAGAAAGAATATATGGCTCAACTTGTTACTGTTTAGGGGCAAAGAAATCCGAAGAAGATTAATTCATCATAATTCAGAAGAAAAGAAGAAAGAATTTATGGGTCAACTTGTTAGTGTCAAGGGGCAAAGAAATCCAAGGGACATTGTCAAAAGATATTGATAAATCATTAAAGGAAAAGACACAAACAATGTCGCGGAAAATTCGTGATTCAAAATATTAAAGAAATATCAGTTAAATGCAAAGATAAAGTATAACAATCAATATTACATTAGAAGTTATAGATTGTTGTAGAGGATGTATAAAAATATAAAAAATGAAAAAGTAGAAAAATGTTGCTACATACCTTTAAAAGGGGTATGCTCATCTGGTGATGGCCTTATGACCTTACCTTCGATGCCCTCTTCTACTTTGCCACCTAAAAAGAACCATTATACAAAGCACTACTAATTAGGGATGTAAAGTAAAAAATAAGGAAGATGCTGATAACCCGCAAGTAGAGGGATAGTGGTGTGGTATCTGTCTTACGGGAGTTTGATGTCACAAGGAAAGGACAACAGAGTAAAAAGTGCAATAAATGAGATGACAAAAGGTAGTAGTAAGGGAAAAAAGGATTAATTCATAGAGAAAACTAATTAAGCAAACATTGAAGAAAACAACAGGAAGAAAAGGACAAAGAATCTGTGTGTCAACTTGTCTAGTCTTTAAACACTTTAGGGAAAAGAGAAACAGCAGATATTGTCGGGAGATTTAGTTAAATCATTAAAAGGAAACCAATAAAAAATTGGCAAAAAGGCCATGAATCAATACATAAAGAAACAAATAAATTTTATGCAAAAACATTAAAAAGCAATGAATATTACATAAGAAATAATATATTTTTGTAGAAGATGTTTAAAAAATGAGAATGAAGTATGAATATGCTTAATACCTTTTAAAGGGGTAGAATCATCTGGTGTGGATTGCTTGCTGACACCTTCGATGTCTTTTTCCACTTTGCCTTCGAAGTGAAATAACAAAACAATTCAAATTGCAACCGAGTTATGTATAAAGAACTTCAAAAAAGATACCAATACCGCCTAAACATATATCATATCATATCATATCATATCATATCATATCATATCATATCATATCATATCATATCATATCATATCATATCATATCATATCATATCATATCATATCATATCATATCATATCAATCATATCAATCATATCATATCATATCATATCAATCATATCATATCATATCATATCATATCATATCATATCATATCATATCATATCATATCATATCATATCATATCATATCATATCATATCAATCATATCAATCATATCATATCATATCATATCATATCATATCATATCATATCATAATCTTATCACATTGGAACTCTATTTTAACCAGAAGGAGAGTAGCCATCTTAGCATCAACTTGGAAACCAGTTGCAGGATTGTTTTGTCTATTGACGGCAAAAATTATTCCATTTATTATTTACTAACAAGTTATTCTTTAAAAAACCTATAAGAAATAAAAAGTTTTTCTGTTTCACTGTTTTGAGGTATACATTAATGGCTTCAAGAGAAGACATTACGTTGAATCACTGCTTCGTACTGAAAACTTCAAAGTGTAACACAAACTAGGAAAATTGTCGCAAAATCTGTTATCAGACTATGAACTGTGAGGTAATCATACAAATTAGAGTTGGATATTAAAGATGAGGTGAGAAGAGAAATCCTGTGCGTGATTGGATATTTGTGGCGACCAATTGAGGCCTACCCAACTCTCTATGGATAAATGTCAAAACGAGATAGTAAATCATTTGTTTCTGCAAAAATCATAGAATTTTAATGTACATAAACACAAAAATAGAACATTTATCGAAAACAAAACATTTATAGCGTTAAGATGGCAGTCGTTTCTACTTGGATATTTAGATTGAGGAAAAAAACATTTAACAAACAATAATACCAGTTTTGAGCAGCCCTTTTAAACAAACAATCTTTATTGAGGTTTCTCATCATAATAAATCGTTTTCCTAAATTTTGAATCGTTTCAACGTAAAACATTTACACAAAAATTTATGCTAAAATACCTTTTTCCTTTTCCTTTGATTCAACCAATTTAGCTCTCGAGAGTGGAGAGTATCCGAATCCTTCGAAAAAAGCACATGCCTGTTTCAACCGATATACGTAACAAATGATCGACACATTTAGGGAGAGATGAAGCATACATTAAATTTTTGAAAAACAGTATCAAAAATCAAAGCCAGGCTCAAGCTACTAAATATAATCAAAGTTTTTCTCCATAATCCCATATAAAAATGAAATCCAACAACTGAATACTTATTTTATCCATGTCAGCTACATAGAGTGAGAAAAAACTATTAAGAACCGTTGTCTTATAGTATAAGTTATTTCAAGCTAATTATAGGTTTTATGAGCAGAGATTGGGCACAGCAATGGACACCAAGTTTGTGTGGAAAGCTTTTGTAGTTCGATAAAATTAGTTGATGATGTTTCTACCCAAATGTCCAGAGAACAGAGAAAGTATTGAAGACATTAATCGGCATCTGAACAGAGGCCATGAAGCAACTAGATTTACAATTAAACATTTACATGATAAAATGAGCGGCAAGTCTAGAAATGACATGTATTCATTTGACAAATCCGTTCGCAAGTCGAATGCAATTATAAAGTCTTGCAGAAGTTCAGTCAGTCTTGGTAAACGAACTCTAAAACAACCAAAAAAGGAAGGCTGCTACTAAATGGGACGAATTTGAAGAATTAGCAGCCAAGGGCGCTGCATATTTTCAGGATAGGGTCAGTAACAACTTTTTGTTTAGCTATCGGACAGATGAAGCTGGTAATTGCATACAACAAGTTTGTTGAATTGTTTGGAGTAATAAACTGACTAAGCTTGGCTATTTCATGTTAACATATGGTTGCAAAGAGGAAATTAGGTAGCGGGAACATGAAGGTTGGATACACCAAAACATCCAAAAACTCGGCCAACAATTATTGCAAATTCACTTGACAGTATTGCACATGGATTTGACACTTGCCACTTCTACAATACTCAAGTTTAGAGGTAAATCTTGCTCGACTATTCTAAAATCCCAAATGCATGATACATGGTCTTTCATTTCCTTTCATGCCTCACATCACACCATGATACTTTGTCATGTGTATCTTCCCAGTTTTTGAGTCAATTTTAAAATGTAAATGAGCAACAGTTTTGTTGTTTGAGAAGGCGATTTGTGGCAGACGATTTTTTTAAATTGAAGCTTAAAATTCTCATTACCGTACGTCGTTATCGTCTATTTCCTTAAAAATGATCATTAATTTAAATCATAATTAAAACAGCGCTAAGAAAAGGAAATTATTATTTACTCATGGAGCAGGGCTAGGTTAAATGATAATATCTATTATGTTCTATTATTTTCAAAAATAATTATATCTATCAAAATAGAAATAGCAACTGAAAAAATATCTCCAAAAGGTAGATAAATTCCTCCTTTAAATAAGACTGTGTAACAGACTGCCAGCCAAGGCATCGACGCGTGCATCTAACTTTTGCATCCTACTTTACAAAAAGTTTTAAACAATACGCGAAATTAGTTGAGTTCGCTATAAGCCCATTAAGGCCACGCATATCAATTTATTAAAAAATAGCTTATGTTTCGCTCTGAATAAGCCATTCCGATTGTTTAAAAAGCTAAGGTCACATTAACACTAGATTCTTTGAGTCATGTTACCTAGGAAATATTCAACGAAATTGCTCAATAAAATTCTCCAGTCAAAACACAAGTAATATGAAATGAGAAAATGTATAATTGTACCTTTTCCTTCAGCTGACCACTCAACCTGGAAAGAGTCAAAAACAAAACAAAAAATAGAAAGAATTTCAGGTCTTTATGAAAATTCACCTCAATTCACTAGAAACATTTATGCAAGAATAAAAAACGTCAACATAACGGCCACCTCCTTGTATGATAAAAAAGGCAAATGAGGTCATTAAGTCTGCAACGAAAATTCAAATGAATAGCCCAAGATATAAGGCATAAAATATCTCAATAAAATATACTATATTACCATATACCATAAAATTACTGAAAAAGCGACATAACAAACAGAAAAGTGAATATCAGGTTAAGCAATAACTCATAATACTAAGCATATCAATCACATCAATAAGAATTATTGAAAAATTAATAAATCAAACTAGCTACCGATGTGAGGTCACGTTTCAAAGAAACAACCTTCTTCTTTTATTTGAAATCAAAATCTTAGTTCACGTAACTACTTAATTTGTAAAGCCAATGGCCTATTAATATAGGTCGAACGTGAACCCATACAAGAAAGGGAATCACTTGTATTTCATTTCAGGTTGAAAGCATCATCGTTTATAGTGTTTAGACTTACATCAGGCTAGCTAAGCAAATTAGAGCAGTCTGGGGGCATCGTTTTCAGTGAAATTGATTACTAGACACAAAATATATAATGTCTTGTCAGATTGCACATGAAAACTCGGATTTGTATGAAATTATCACAAAAAGATTTCATATGACTGTCCGATTTCAAATAAAATTAAATTTCGCACAATATGACTGTAATGAGAAATCCTATAAAAAAGTCTTTAAAACATTTACTGAATACTTACTAACCGATGAACGTCAAGAATATGTGCATATATGACTAAAAAGAAAAATTGAGAAACGCTGAGATTCCATTTGTATTCACCCTCAACAATGTAAATAGCGTGAAAGCTACAAAATTCACCATCCTGCATACAAACGCTCATCGCTGCTCAGTTGAAGAAACTTGATATAAACTAGCTGTGTTGACAAAATTTCCTATTTTTGGCGTCTTCAGGGGGTAAGTGCAGCTTCAAAATAAAATATCTGTAACTACATATCCAAAGCTTACCTCTAGACTGATAATTCAGTGTGTTGGTATATTAATTCAAATGTAACAATTGTGTTATATTTATGTAATCAAGGAATGAATGTCACCAAGACATTTTCAAACGAACTTTGACGTATTAAAACGTAAAAATCATCACAAGCGATTTCAATCGATTTTAAGAGATAAAGATGAAAGTCTTAATTTTATTGCTACTAGTTTTTGTGGTCTGTGAAGCATCAAGGCATATCAAGAAGAGGCAGCGAAGAAGATTCAAAGAAATTTCCAATTCAGATGTGGTTTTTGCAGAATTTTATGTGAGAAAACCAACACATGGAAAAGGTTGGTAATAGTTGTATTGAGTTGCGGACGATACTGTGCTCTACTGCATTGGACTGTATTATATTGTAAATGGGACTGTAATATGATCATATGTGATCGTGTTTTGTTATAGTTCTGTTTAATGTTCTAGTAATGTCTTATTATTTGATTGCACGCAATCCATCATATCTACATTATTTCGATTTCATCTGCGTTTTCCGTTGACTTTATCTAATTGTAATAACATCTTTTATCTCAGTTTCATCAAGCAGTTGATTGTTACATCTTCTGATCAACTATTATATTCTTTAGTTATTTTGCTGCGCAATAGTTAGTTTTAAGATTAGTGCTTTTAACAATAAATTCTACTTTGATGATTTTACAATTGTCTTATCTCCGTATAGACTCTGTCAGACCTATTTCTCTACACAGATGATGATCAACGATCCAAATCCAAACCTGTGATGGTGGACTATGGCTTAATTTGGAAAAACGTTACTTTTATGATTTTGAACTTGGCGTTTTAAGAATCTTTGATTCTTAGCTTTAGAATTAGTAGCTTCAATGACTTAACATATTAAGGAAAAGTTACCACCTAAAAGGCGCTTAAGAAGGGAGGCTATGACTGAGTCTATTCCTAACAAATAAAATGGGTAAATAAACCATTGCTAGGCATAAATTGAATCATTCGAGAAAACATGATTACTACTTGTTAGGAATTTTGATGCAAAGTGTGGCAACTGACATTGATGCTGTTTTGAAATTAGAATGAGAAGCAAAAGAACGCTGAGAAAACATCCATCATCGTAGAAACGGACTTCTACTGCCCCAAAGCTACTGCCTCTTCTCAGCAAGGGTCTAATGGGAGGGGTACAAGAGAAGCTGGAGGACAGGCATAAAAGGGGCACTATCATTGATGATTAGAGAAGCCATACTGGTTGGTTAGAAAATCGAAAAAATGAGTGGTAGAGTGGAACACTTTATGTAACTAACCATGAGTAAATCTTTCATCTCTCTGAAATGCAAATGAAATTTATAATAATATCAAACTAGGAGTTTATTTTTCTAATTTTGAAATACATTTAGTGCCAATGATTTCAGTGTCTTTTCGAGGACAGCCTCAGATAATAGTTGGTCGTAACGATAAATTCATATATCAGCAAACAATTCAATCCATGATATCTACCTTATTTCGATTTCATCTCCGCTTTCCATTCACTCTATCTAACTGTGATAAATTCTTTAATCTCAGTTTCATTCTCTAACCTTTCAGGAATTGGTTGTCAGGTACCTTAGTTAAGCTACTTAAGAACATTCCAAACGACAGTGTCTTTGTGTTGCAAAGAAAGAAAGCACAAAAGGGAAGTGCATTGGCGAAATCCCCCATAACTACGTACCAATCTGCAGATGTACTATCAATTTCCGTAACAATGATTGCTGTTGCAAAATCTCAGAGGGGCGTTTTACTTTTAAACAAGTTTAAGCGAGCAACAGCAATCAATACCATCACCAAACTCCACATAGGAAATAATACTCGACAACAGTCTTTTTATTGACATCACTGTTATTTTGGGGTACATACAATCCGTGTTACTATTGATTATACTAACGTCACACTCTGTAACTCAAATATAGTAATGTTTCCCTTTCCTATAAGCAGTGAATAATCTAATCGAACAACATCAAAACCAATATCAAAGTTAGGATGATTATAGACCTATATTCAAGATATACGATGGAGATTATGCAGAAAGGACTACAAGTTAGCATTCAAAAACACAATGATAATCCGTTTTTTGTGAAAACGTACAGTTAAGCAAAAATTAACTTTTGATGATTGCTAAATAATTCATTCATAATAGATTTCGTGCGAACATTGCAATTTTTAGCTTTTACATAAAAGATCACATACCTTATGGCGATGATATAGATGAACTGTTGAATTAAAACGAAAAATTATTTGAAGAGGAAAGTATTTCAACATCAGACTGTAAATTTCAAATCATTGCATAACGCTAAAGCTATATTTTAGAAATTGAAATTTAATTAAGTAAAGCTTGACAACTTTATTTGCATGTCATTTCTTAAACTTAAATTTTATACAGTTATCAGTCCCCAGCAACCATGCGAACATGTTGTGTATGCTAAATCATAAAGCAAAACCAAACCCTTTTAATTCCAGCTGGGGATAGGGAGGTAGATGCCATTACCTCAAAGAGAACTCAGCATAGCATATTTCAAGGGCAGAAGACTACAAATAACTGGAAACGATAAAAAGCATGGTAATCAATGTATAACTATTCATTAAAAACTCTTTAATAAATTACTTTACGTCAAGTGCTGAATTTATAAATTCGAATGATTACTCAAAGATGCCAACTTGAAGGAAAAAGTAGCCACCACGATCAATTATATCTGAAATTTCCAAACCAGAGTCATTTACATCCTTAAACTGCAAATGAAAACGGACTGGCGTCTAGAGTATGGCACACCCAATGGTACACGCAAGATAATTCTGAAATGCTTAAGAAAGTGCACTTAGGCGCCCCTCAAATCTTGAAGTTTTTTATGTTTGTGCAGTGGTACTTATAGTGTAGTGGCGCACCACACGATTTTTGTTTGGTTTTAGCGCACCCCTACTTGAGGCACAGGACTGCTGGAGCACCCAAGATCTTGTGAAGATCGGCCATACTCTGCAAAATGGACTGGCGTCCTGTCTGGTGGCAATTAGATGGCACGATTTAACTTCCCGAGTTGCATTGATGGCTTGTAATTACAAAGCGAATCATATTCTCGTGACACAAACTCCCTTTTGCCCATCTTCCAAAAAATTCAATCATATTCAAGTTAATCGTAAATGCAGTCTTCATGAAACTTAACCTTGCAAGTTAATTAAATACAAAATATCAATAGTAAAATCTCATCCCTTCGCTTCCCTAGGCCATCAGTGTTTAAACAAAAAGATGTAAGGGCTCCATCGTCATTTCAATTAAAAGATAAAAATTTTTATACCATCATGACTATCTTTCAGCCTGACATTGGTGACATTAATTGATGGCTTTATAACACAGACTTCATTTTTGCCCATATCAGCGTAATATCTTGAGTATACAAGTTTTTCTCAATAAAACCATACCGGGAAAAAGTTCATTCCTAACAGAGGTTCCACTTCAGCATCATGAGAGATATCGGGCTATTAGAATCATATTTACTTGGGATATTTTCAAATCGATTCTAGCACATCAAATTGGAGATCGATAACAAAACAGCTCTTACTATGATCGATAGAAAATGTACAAACCATAATAAAGCGTGCTAATTTGTTGCATTAATGCTTGAGTCCTACTATTTTGAAAAAATGTCTGCCCTACAGCCTGCCAGATTCATGCCGCTAAAATTCTATTCTGGTCAAAGGTTGCGGAAACCTTTAGAAACATGACGCCGAATGGCACCTCGATAGACATATCTTAAGTATATGCAGCAATTACAAATGATGGCATGGAGGCCAAATTGATCTTTCTGCACCAAAGTTGATCGTCCAGTAGTATGATAATTACTGCTCCCACTAGACAGAGTATGACAGTAGTATGATAATTACTGCTCCCACTAGACAGACCCTGATGTCATTGCAACATATGCTTTTACAATTCAAAAACTAAATTATATTTTCTCAATACTGTTGGCTGCAATCCCCCAACCCTGCAAACATTCAAATAGTCACAGAAACAGACATTCTAACAATCCCAAGCTAGCCAATACAGTCTTCGTTTGCAAACCTGAAAGAAATTATGTGTTTTGTATGTATTCAACCCTTCAACCGAACATCATACAGTATTGCATTTGCCAACAATGCCCCATCTGCCCAATCCAATTGTTTGAACACTTAAATTTATGATCAGTCTTATTAACGGAAAGCCCTATGAATATTCTCAAGACTCTGATATCACAATGGCTACAAGGTGAACTTTAACATAAAAACAACATCGTATAAAAATTAAGCAATTGGCTGAATTAATCCGGTGGCTGGAGGGGGAGCATCACCACCCGAGCGGTGAATTTTAGAGACCTATTCCACCTAGATCAGTTTTTTGCGTAGATTTCGGTAATGGGTGGTGATTAGCCATTTGAGGGGGCTTTTCGGAGTTTTTGGGGGTGTAAGATAAAAAAATTAGGGAAATCTTGGTCTCTATGAAAAAATTCTTATAGCTAAGTTACACATGGTTATCTAGCATCATATATAGCTATTTGAGAGCATTTGGTTCTCAAGGGCATGATATTGTCTAGAGGGGGCGCATGGGGGGCCATCTTGAGCTGAAAAAAATTTTCAAGGTAGAATTACTCTACTAGTTTAGATGAAGCCAGTGAAGCTGTGCATTGTTATATCATACAGTATTGTTTGATGATTAATAGCAAAATAATCATTGTGAGGTTTTTTAGATATATTGAAGAGGACAACTGAGGGGGTCGGACGGCTGACCATTGGTCATTGATTATTATTATTACTATAATTCCTCAGGCAATCAGTTATCTACTTAAATGCTTACGAGCAACAGAGATAAAAAGGTCTGAAGATCGTGTTATGAAAGTTGTTGAGGCTCTGAAGAAAGATTTCATCAATCCATTTGACAGTGCACTGGACAAGCAGAAGTTGTTCAGTCTTGTTTCCGGAAAACCACTACCAACCGAAGTTGCAGAACTTCTCATTTCAGCAGAGGATAGAGGGAAAGGATTGCAACTTGAGTTCAACAAGCGACTGGATTCAGGTGACGAATCAGGAGTTAGATTTTTCGATCCAATCAAGAGAGTAGAATGGAAAGGCTTTGACAGCGCTGAAGAGAAAACGAAAGTAACAGGCAAAAGTAAATCGCGAGACGTCACAGTTCAAAGAGAAATTTTAGGTCTTCTTATCGCAACGTCGTTTAAAGAGCAGTCACTTATAGATATTGACAACGCTCTTTCCTTTCCTCTCGCACCTGTGCCTTTGCGCTTGCAACCAGTGATGGTTCGAGAAGAAAAACTGCAAAAAGCCAGCTGCTGGATGCAGCTTTGTTTTCGATAATAGCTGATGAAGAAACTGTTTAAAATCCGTCATGTTACGCTCTTGATTTAATTTCAATCATCCGATCAATCGTAAATGTCCCAAATACATTTAGACAATTAGCAGTCAAACTTCTTATGGATATTGCACTGCAATTTGATTTCATTTATGTTGCATGCAGTACGTACCCAGAGAAGTCCATTAAGAATTCGGAGAAAGCACCCCGTAGATAATTTGTTATAAAGACGCCAGAATCAGAATCCCTCCGAATTTCACGTCTTTCCTAAATAATGAGAATAACAAAGAACGCCTGTTTGAATTGGTATAGGAAGTTTGGGTTGACAACAAAGATTTACTTGGAACAAAAACTATATATTTTGCAAGGTCGGATCGATGTACCAAGATTAGCAACAGGAGTGTCGATATCGTTGTCGTTGAAGAGTTGCAGACAAACCATGAAAAGGCAGATACAAAAATTTGTTACTTACTTCACTTTGCAATGCAAAATAACGGGGGTCAAGAAACAAGTTGTTGCGTGCGTTCTTGCTCAGGAGACATAGACATACCAATTATTCTACTCGCTAATGAACACCCAGACTTGCACATTTTGATTGAAAATGGGACAGGCAAAGGCAAGAAGCTATTAGTTCTCACAAAATGTGAACTGTCACTAGCACAAAAACAAGCACTTCTTGGAATCCATGCGTTCACGGGAAATGATTACGTTTCGTCCTTTTTCAGGAAAGGCAAAGTTCAATGCTGGAAACTAATACAGGAAAATGTAGAATTCCTAGAAATCTTCTCAGAATTAGGACAGGTGAATGATGTTTCTCAGAGTGTAATTGCTGGATTAGAAAAATTTTTTTGTTCCTTGTACGGTGAGAAAAAGCTTACATCAGTAGATGGGGAATTTCACGTACATAGATTGGAAGAATTTCACGAGAGATGAGAAGATAACAGATCTTTCATCATAACCACCGTGCAAGAGTAGCCTTTTGCTCCATATCAAACGAGCAAATTTTGTTGCAAGAACATGGAGACAAGCTGCACATCCCATGATTGTCCAAGATAACCAAATGCTGCATGGTTGGAAGGACAACTTCTTGTATAAATGGGTATCTGAGGCGTACCCAGAGGATATTTGTGAGCTGCTGATCGCCAATGAAGAAGCAGAACCAAATGCTGAAACAGATGCTGAAACGGCAGATCACGAGTCTTCCGATGAAGAGGATGAATAAGACCGTTCTTGAAGTTTCAAGTGAAATTGGATGAATAATTATTTTAGCAGTGCTCATCTCTGGGATCCATAACGATACGATTAATATTCTACTTTTTCCCGATAAAGACTGTTAAAGCTCGTGGGACCGTGTGAATTTGTGTATAGTGTAGACACTTTTTCAGTTCAAGTATGTTAAAAATCAGAAGGCTGACTCACGGCACCTACATTCAGTAGACTAGCCATCCAGAAGCGCCCCTCTTAAGATAATATCGTGTCTTTGAGGAATAACCCTTACATATGTTTGTATGATGCTAGATAACCATGTATAACTGAGCTATAAGAATTTATTCATAGAGGACAGCATTACTGAGATTTCCATATTTTTTTAACCTAAGACCCCCATATCTCCGAAAAGCCCCCTCAAATGGCTGATCACCACCCAAAACCGAAATCGACGAAAAAAAACTAATCTTGGAGGATTAGGTCTCCAAAATTCTCCGCTCGGGTGGTGATGCTCCCCCTCCAGCCACCGGAATAAATGTAGTAATTTACAACACAGCTGTCTACTTCCGCAAAAATCTCTGCTATTCTGGCGCATCTAACAGCTAGGCCATAATAACTGTAAGCTGTGCCCATGATATGTTGTCTTGGATATCTAGCGATTGTTTTGGGTCAGGCATTTACCAACTGTAGACTGCACTGTGAAATCATAGTTCTGTCTTGAGTACCCATTTTGATAACATAGGCTCCTCTCCCTAACGTGAGCTTAAATTAACTTAAAAATCTTTACCTTGAGAACTCCTTACAATAGAAATACCGGCTGAGGTAAGGAGATTCTCATCCACGAGGGAACAGATACCACAAGCTATACTACTAAGGTGTTTGCCGTCTCAAACTCTACTTTTCAAACAGAAAAATCTACTGATTGTTTGCTATTGACGCATTAACACTTTCTTTCAGCTGGTACAAATGTACTGCTGATTCAATGTTATTCAATCAATATTATACAATGGTAGCCTGTCTTTATTATGACTGTTTACGAATTATAATTTACAATTCAATGTTACGGTGCAAATCATCCAATCAAGTTTTATTAATTCATGAAAATTTAACAAAATCAAAACTGCGACACAATGCGGCAACAGTACTTAGCGTAATCACTCTAGCTTGCCATCTGATACTCCTCAACTTATAGAAAGTCTTGTAATGCCCATGATGTGAACGGAAATATGTATCAATATATGAATCGAATAGCGCATTGTTTTATTCCTTATGATTGCAGTTGTGTGAATAAAAATGGCGAGGACTTGGATAGCTAGCAGCTATAAGTTAAATTCTAATTTCTTAAATTAACCAACTTTAACACTCAAAAGCAAGATTAGTATTACCTTCAAATTTGCAGATCAAACCATCTCTCTCGGCATGTTTAAACTGAAAATAAAATGAAAAGACATCAAGCTCTTAAAATGTTTATTTTGTGGCAGATTCCATGGTAGCTGACAGAGTTGTAATGAAAGATATAATATAAAAATAACGCTTTTTTTAAGACTGAAAGAGAATAAGCTGGGAGTGGCGCAGGAACAAAAGTGGAAAGTAAAATGTGTCAATCAAAAGGCAAAAGTCAGCTGCATACGTTGAAGGTCCTCATTGTCTATTAATATCAGAGCTGCATATTACACACAGGGAAAGAAATTGATTAAAGCTGTCAAAAGGTGCTTGTCACTACGGAGTGTAACGTTAAGGTGACAGCACATCTTTTCACTTGGAAGCTACACTATAGCGAGATGCGAATGGATATCAATTGATAACATTAACCAATAACGCATTCTTAGCGAATTTGCTCTACTAACAGATGCTTTCCATGCCACTTCATACTTTTGCAACCATTAGATGATTCGCAACAAGTAGCAAATAACGTTTACAACAAATTGATAGGAGTGAAACTAGTTTCGATTCCCGTTCCAATACAATCAATGTCAAACAAAAAAGGGTTCACAGTTCTGTTCGAAAGTATTGCCATTGCACATATATGCACCAATTTGCAGTGTCATGAATTATTATTCCATAAATACGCTTAATAAATTTGAAGCACTTCTTAAAGTACCTCAAATATGTTTATAGTTTGTTGTCAGCGACAATCTACAATGTTATTTCTAAATTTACCGTGTTGTGGTACGTGACTACTGAGTTGTGATATGTGACTTCTGAAACAGTTTAGAAATTGCTCTTTTACTGCTTTCATTTTTAGACAAAGATCTGATCATTTACTACTGTTCTATAGAGCGGATAGTTCAATTCAGATGTTCCATTTAAATATCAAAGCTATTTCAAGACAATAGGTTGGGAGAGATGTTTCGAAATTTTCATGAAACACATTAGGCTTGTTTATATCAGCTGCATTAAGCCGAATTATTAAACGTTTTTCGACACCC
Organism: Catostylus mosaicus; assembly: GCA_964019065.1. Taxonomy (NCBI): domain Eukaryota; kingdom Metazoa; phylum Cnidaria; class Scyphozoa; order Rhizostomeae; family Catostylidae; genus Catostylus; species Catostylus mosaicus. The sequence continues at coordinate 2,167,670 of OZ025187.1, forward strand.
CAACCATGAAAAGTTTAAGAAACTCAAGATGTTACCAGATTCGGATTTATCATGAAAAAAGTGAGAGAATCGAGCAAACTGAAATTGCAAAGATTAATTTCTTACCACTGATAGCAATGTTTCATCTACTGAACAACGGCGCATATTTAATGTTCTCAACTCTGTTTCTTTCGCTGAATTAAACGCTTCAACAAAATGCTTCCACTCCTGCTCTCCAATCTTCCATCGATAAAGGTCAACAGTCTGGACCAACAAAAAAAGCTGAATAGCTTGACTCCATCTCTTCATGGCATATTCTTCCTTTTCCATAAAAGTTGGTGGTGAAGTGGCAATAACATGTTCTAACTTCCATGTTTTTGCCTCTCGTAACCTCGCAGCTGCCTGCCCATAATCAAACCTTGCATTATAGATCCCAACCACTTTATAGTTTGGAAACTCTTCAATCAGCCTCTTCAGATCATCGCTTGATGTATTATCATCAACAGTGGCTTCTTCTATAAAAAATATGAGTTAGGCTGGAAATAAAAATAAAGTAACAACTAATTCAATCAACATGCTTTCATTTTTAGATGGTAATGAGTTAAATAAGCTAAGCATATACTTAAAAACAACAAGAAGATACAGTAAATTCATTTAAAAAAAACGAGTTCGGATGAACAAGTTGAAACTGACAAATATAGCAAATAAAATATGCTTATGGAATATTCAAAGAATGAAAAAATGCAGTTCTGTATTATAGAATCACAAATTGGCACCAAAGCATTACTTTTGATTTCTCTTAGAAAACTAACAGTGATGGCAATTATGATTCACATTTGCTATTTGCATCTTATTAATAATCATGGCGTGAATTGTCCTCCTTATGGTCTATTCAACATAACATTATTTAACGTTTCAAGGCCTTTATTAACATTCAATAAATCAAACATGAAAATAGGAAAAATAAAATAAAAAGTATCTGAATCTTAAAACAAGTGAAATTACAAGGAAAGAAGCTCATAGTGGCATTGTCCTTTAAATCAGACCATTTACAACGAACCTCAGTGATTAAAACAAAAAATCCTACATCTAACAAATAAGTTCAAATAGTATAACGCATAGACATTCCTTCCATAACTTAATCAAAAAGAAATTAATTTACCTTTCCTCGTTACATGATACCATTCAACCTTAAACAAAAAAGTTTTTAACGTTGCAGAGAACAATGTAAGGTAAATCAATAAATCAGTGTTGCACAAAATGTAAAAGATAAATGGTTTTCAAGAGTTTAATTACATTTATGCAAAAATAATATCAAAAAATGTTTGCATGACACTCAAGAGCAGACATAAGAATAGGTCCAATATGACAAATAGTCCTATCTAATAGATTAGTGACTTCTCCTGTTCTCTTACTCGCCATTTTAATAAGTGAATTTTATCCTCAAAACGAAAAAAAGGGCTGATAATATTTTCTTCATTTACATTTTTAAAGTAAGATTTAGATAAAGCTAAGTGCATGAAATGCACCACTCCAAATCAGCTTCATTTAATGGAACAATCTACAAACTCAAAATTACTGAAAATGAAGAATCATTGCTACACGGTGGCAATAGCGTCATAATGTTTTCAACACATAGTTTATAAGATATTTATGACCCATTAACAAGTTTAAGTACGCCTGGATCCCTTAACATCAAATGAAAAAGGTCAAGGCAATTTAGGCTAGAAATAGAACACACTACAAAAAGATTTCATATAATTGTCCAATTTCAAATAAAATTCAATTTCGCACAATATGACTGTAATGAGAAATCCTATAAAAAAGTCTTTAAAACATTTACTGAATACTTACCAACTGATGAACGTCAAGAATATCAGCATATATGACTAAAAAGAAAAATTGAGAAACGCTGAGATTGCATTTGTATTCACCCTCAACAATGTAAATAGCGTGAAAGCTACAAAATTCACCATCCTGCATACAAACGCTCATCGCTGCTCAGTTTGAGAAACTTGATATAAACTAGCTGTGTTGATAAAAATTCCTATTCTAGGAGTTTTTAGGGGGTAAGCGCAGCTTAAAAATAAAATATCTGTAACTACATATCCCAAGATTACCACTAGACTGATAATTAAGTGTGTTGGTAGATTAATTCAAATGTAACAATTGTGTTATATTTATGTAATCGAGTAATGAATGTCACCAAGACATTTACAAACGAACTTTGACGTATTAAAACGTAAAAATCATCACAAGCGATTTCAATCGATTTCAAGAGATAAAGATGAAAGTCTTAATTTTATTGCTACTAGTTTTTGTGGTCTGTGCAGCATTAAGGCATATCAAGAAGAGGCAGCGAAGAAGATTCAAAGAAATTTCCAATTCAGATGTGGTTTTTGCAGAATTTTATGTGAGAAAACCAACACATGGAAAAGGTTGGTAATAGTTGTATTGAGTTGCGGACTATACTGTGCTCTACTGCATTGGACTGTATTATATTGTAAATGGGACTGTAATATGATCATATGTGATCGTGTTTTGTTATAGTTCTGTTTAATGTTCTAGTAATGTCTTATTATTTGATTGCACGCAATCCATCATATCTACATTATTTCGATTTCATCTGCGTTTTCCGTTGACTTTATCTAATTGTAATAACATCTTTTATCTCAGTTTCATCAAGCAGTTGATTGTTACATCTTCTGATCAACTATTATATTCTTTAGTTATTTTGCTGCGCAATAGTTAGTTTTAAGATTAGTGCTTTTAACAATAAATTCTACTTTGATGATTTTACAATTGTCTTATCTCCGTATAGACTCTGTCAGACCTATTTCTCTACACAGATGATGATCAACGATCCAAATCCAAACCTGTGATGGTGGACTATGGCTTAATTTGGAAAAACGTTACTTTTATGATTTTGAACTTGGCGTTTTAAGAATCTTTGATTCTTAGCTTTAGAATTAGTAGCTTCAATGACTTAACATATTAAGGAAAAGTTACCACCTAAAAGGCGCTTAAGAAGGGAGGCTATGACTGAGTCTATTCCTAACAAATAAAATGGGTAAATAAACCATTGCTAGGCATAAATTGAATCATTCGAGAAAACATGATTACTACTTGTTAGGAATTTTGATGCAAAGTGTGGCAACTGACATTGATGCTGTTTTGAAATTAGAATGAGAAGCAAAAGAACGCTGAGAAAACATCCATCATCGTAGAAACGGACTTCTACTGCCCCAAAGCTACTGCCTCTTCTCAGCAAGGGTCTAATGGGAGGGGTACAAGAGAAGCTGGAGGACAGGCATAAAAGGGGCACTATCATTGATGATTAGAGAAGCCATACTGTTTGGTTAGAAAATCGATAAAATGAGTGGTAGAGTGGAACACTTTATAGAAACCAACAGCAAATACCATCTACCATTACCACTGTATTATGATCTTGTTAGACAATAACACAACAATGTTAATAGAGCATTTTGAATTGATTCATCGATCTTGCCTCAATCAAATGGAAATGTTCTTTATTATACTTTCTAACAATCAAAGAAAGAATGTAACTAACCATGGGTAAATCTTTCATCTATCTGAAATGCAAATGAAATTTATAATAATATCAAACTAGGAGTTTATTTTTCTAATTTTGAAATACATTTAGTGCCAATGATTTCAGTGTCTTTTCGAGGACAGCCTCAGATAATAGTTGGTCGTAACGATAAATTCATATATCAGCAAACAATTCAATCCATGATATCTACCTTATTTCGATTTCATCTCCGCTTTCCATTCACTCTATCTAACTGTGATAAATTCTTTAATCTCAGTTTCATTCTCTAACCTTTCAGGAATTGGTTGTCAGGTACCTTAGTTAAGCTACTTAAGAACATTCCAAACGACAGTGTCTTTGTGTTGCAAAGAAAGAAAGCACAAAAGGGAAGTGCATTGGCGAAATCCCCCATAACTACGTACCAATCTGCAGATGTACTATCAATTTCCGTAACAATGATTGCTGTTGCCAAATCTCAGAGGGGCGTTTTACTTTTAAACAAGTTTAAGCGAGCAACAGCAATCAATACCATCACCAAACTCCACATAGGAAATAATACTCAAGACAGTCTTTTTATTGATATCACTGTTATTTTTGGATACATATAATCCGTGTTACTATTGATTATACTAACGTCACACTCTGTAACTCAAATATAGTAATGTTTCCCTTTCCTATAAGCAGTGAATAATCTAATCGAACAACATCAAAACCAATATCAAAGTTAGGATGATTATAGACCTATATTCAAGATATACGATGGAGATTATGCAGAAAAGACTACAAGTTAGCATTCAAAAACACAATGATAATCCGTTTTTTGTGAAAACGTACAGTTAAGCAAAAATTAACTTTTGATGATTGCTAAATAATTCATTCATAATAGATTTCGTGCGAACATTGCAATTTTTAGCTTTTACATAAAAGATCACATACCTTATGGCGATGATATAGATCAACTGTTGAATTAAAACGAAAAATTATTTGAAGAGGAAAGTATTTCAACATCAGACTGTAAATTTCAAATCATTGCATAACGCTAAAGCTATATTTTAGAAATTGAAATTTAATTAAGTAAAGCTTGACAACTTTATTTGCATGTCATTTCTTAAACTTAAATTTTATACAGTTATCAGTCCCCAGCAACCATGCGAACATGTTGTGTATGCTAAATCATAAAGCAAAACCAAACCCTTTTAATTCCAGCTGGGGATAGGGAGGTAGATGCCATTACCTCAAAGAGAACTCAGCATAGCATATTTCAAGGGCAGAAGACTACAAATAACTGGAAACGATAAAAAGCATGGTAATCCATGTATAACTATTCATTAAAAACTCTTTAATAAATTACTTTACGTCAAGTGCTGAATTTATAAATTCGAATGATTACTCAAAGATGCCAACTTGAAGGAAAAAGTAGCCACCACGATCAATTATATCTGAAATTTCCAAACCAGAGTCATTTACATCCTTAAACTGCAAATGAAAATGGACTGGCGTCTAGAGTATGGCACACCCAATGGTACACGCAAGATAATTTTGAAATGCTTAAGAAAGTGCACTTGGGCGCCCCTCAAATCTTGAAGTTTTTATGTTTGTGCAGTGGTACTTATAGTGTAGTGGCGCACCACACGATTTTTGTTTGGTTTTAGCGCACCCCTACTTGAGGCACAGGACTGCTGGAGCACCCAAGATCTTGTGAAGATCGGCCATACTCTGCAAACTGGACTGGCGTCCTGTCTGGTGGCAATTAGATGGCCCGTTTTTTCCTGAGTTGCATTGATGGCTTGTAATTACAAAGCGAATCATATTCTCGTGACACAAACTCCCTTTTGCCCATCTTCCAAAAAATTCAATCATATTCAAGTTAATCGTAAATGCAGTCTTCATGAAACTTAACCTTGCAAGCTAATTAAATACAAAATATCAATAGTAAAATCTCATCCCTTCGCTTCCCTAGGCCATCAGTGTTTAAACAAAAAGATGTAAGGGCTCCATCGTCATTTCAATTAAAAGATAAAAATTTTTATACCATCATGACTATCTTTCAGCCTGACATTGGTGACATTAATTGATGGCTTTATAACACAGACTTCATTTTTGCCCATATCAGCGTAATATCTTGAGTATACAAGTTTTTCTCAATAAAACCATACCGGGAAAAAGTTCATTCCTAACAGAGGTTCCACTTCAGAATCATGAGAGATATCGGGCTATTAGAATCATATTTACTTGGGGTATTTTCAAATCGATTCTAGCACATCAAATTGAAGATCGATAACAAAACAGCTCTTACTATGATCGATAGAAAATGTACAAACCATAATAAAGCGTGCTAATTTGTTGCATTAATGATTGAGTCCTACTATTTTGAAAAAATGTCTGCCCTACAGCCTGCCAGATTCATGCCGCTAAAATTCTATTCTGGTCAAAGGTTGCGGAAACCTTTAGAAACATGACGCCGAATGGCACCTCGATAGACATATCTTAAGTATATGCAGCAATTACAAATGATGGCATGGAGGCCAAATTGATCTTTCTTCACCAAAGTTGATCGTCCAGTAGTATGATAATTACTGCTCCCACTAGACAGAGTATGACAGTAGTATGATAATTACTGCTCCCACTAGACAGACCCTGGTGTCATGGCAACATATGCTTTTACAATTCAAAAACTAAATTATATTGTCTCAATACTGTTGGCTGCAATCCCCAACCCCGCAAACATTCAAATAGTCACAGAAACAGACATTCTAACAATCCCAAGCTAGCCAATACAGTCTTCGTTTGCAAACCTGAAAGAAATTATGTGTTTTGTATGTATTCAACCCTTCAACCGAACATCATACAGTATTGCATTTGCCAACAATGCCCCATCTGCCGAATCCAATTGTTTGAACACTTAAATTTATGATCAGTCTTATTAAAGGAAAGCCCTATGAATATTCTCAAGACTCTGATATCACAATGGCTTCAAGAAGAACTTTAACATAAAAACAACATCGTATAAAGATTAAGCAAGTGGCTGACTGTAATAAGCTACAACACAGCTGTCTACTTCCTCAAAAATCTCTGCTGTTCTGGCGTATCTAACAGCTAGGCCATAATAACTATTTCAGTTGTGCCATAAAGTCCCTTTCCACACATGCAGTAATGATATGTCGTCTTGGATATCTAGCGATTATTTTATGTCAGGCATTTACCAACTGTGGACTGCACTGTGAAATCATAGTTCTGTCTTGAGTACCCATTTTGATTACATAGGTTCCTCTCTCTAATGTGAGCTTAAATTAACTTAAAAATCCTTAACTTGGCACTCACACTCTTTCGATGCCTCAACTACTTCAGATGTTCAAGGACTAAGACAATATGCAAGCCACACTTATTGCTGACCTACATAAAAATTTGTTTTAAACCTTTTCGCCAAGCATACCACCAGAAAGTGCCTTGCTTCAAGGAATACATCACTCAGCAATTGGTAACACATATTGGACAACACCGTGCTCTTAAGTCCAATAGAAATACCGGCTGGGGTACGGAGATTCTCATCCACGAAGGAACAGATACCATAAGCTATACTACTAAGGTGTATGCCGTCTCAAACTCTACTTTTCAAACAGACAAATCTACTCATTCTTTGCTATTGATGTATTAACCCTTTCAAATAGCTGGTACAAATATACTGCTGATTCATTGTTATTCAATCAATATTATCCAATGGTAGCCTGTCTTTATTATGACTGTTTACGAATTATAATATATAATTTAAAATTACGATGCATATCATCCAATTAAGTTTTAGTAATTTATGAAAACTGAATAAAATCAAAACTGCGACAAAATGCGGCAATATTACTTAGCAGTTGTATGAATAAAAATGGTGAGGACTTAAGCCCTGTTTACACTACAACTTTTAACCTGGGTTGAACCTGGGTTAACGCTAACCTGGGTTAGGAATTTTGTAGTGTAAACGCAGCCAACCTGGGTTCAACCCAGGTAAAGCCAACCCTTCTCCGGAGGTAGGTTGAACCTAGGTTGAACCTGGATTAGACGTTAGAAAATGTAGTGTAAACGCAATCCTCGGTTGAACCAAGGTAAATGTTCCGATAAGCGCATGTGCTGTTCGAGCCATTCATCAAAAGGCGCGAAAAGCCAAAACAGTAGCAAGACAAAAGTCATCTTGGACTGGGTTTTGCAGAAGGACGTAAATTTCTTTTATTTGAAGCAAACTTCTTTAAAAACGAGTGAACCAAAGACCGAAAGAGGAACACTGTGGGGAGATGATGAAGTCATGGCCTTAATTGGAATCTGGGCGGACGAAGGGATCCAGCAACAGCTAGATTCTTGCACAAGGAAACGACCTGTATACCAAAAGATTGCGAAAAGACTGCAGGAGGAAGGTGAATATACTCGTACATTCGTACAAGTTAGAGAGAAAATTAACCAGCTGTGGCAAACTTATAAGAAAGCTAAGGACAACAATAACAAGTTAGGAAATAACAGGAAAACCTTCAAGTTCTTTGAAAACGTTGATAAAATCTTGGGAAGACAGATAAACCAACATCGTAAAAATCTTCAACAAAAAGCCTGCCTTGAAAATGCAATTCCCTACAGCAAACTCTGATCAGCAGCACCCGCCATTTTAAAAGTTACCTTTGTGCTTCAACCGTCACGAAGCGCATGCGTAGCTACGTTAACCCAGAGTCAACCCAACTTTGCGTTTACACTGCACTTCGTAATGAATGCAGTGTAAACAAAAGTGGGTTCAACCCGGGTTGAACCCAGGTTCAGCTTTACTCAGGTTAAAAGTTTTAGTGTAAACAGGGCTTTAGATCGCAAGCACCGATTAGTTAAATTCTCGATTCTAACATTAACCAAATTTTATACTTATAGCAATAATAGTATTACCTCCTGACAAAGCATCTCTCTTGGCATGTTCAAACTGAAAACAAAATGAAAAAACATCAAGCTCTTAAAATCTTACATATTTCAGTACTCTTTGGACAGGTTTATTAAAAGATTAAGATGCTGGTTGCATAAGATAATAACACTGATTATAAAAAATATAACATGTTTAATTAGTACGCAACATAGGCAAACAATGGAAAATGCTTCCAAAGTAGCTAATGAAGAAGAGAGAGAAGTATGAATAATGACGCCTATTTTATAACACAATTCAATTTAATCATCAAATTTTAAAAATCATGCTCCTATTGTGTGGCCACTATGTTTCTATGAAAGAAAACACAAAGCCAGTTCAGTAATACCGAAGTGTACTCAAGCGCTATTGTATCTGAGTGTTTCTTAGTTTAATTGCGCGGGACGACGGAGGAAGCATAATATTTTATGCCACAACAAATTTTTCGCAAGCCACTCGCGCTCGGCTAACTCACCAACTCTGGTACGTCATACTTATTAGGGTTACTTCGTCATGCGCAAATGTCAGGTGCAAAATAGTCAATGGGCTTTGTATGTACTTAAATAATTAAAAATTACTTAACATAACATGACACGGACTAAATTCAGATTATTTTGCCGTCTTTTTGTTCCTTAAATTCATTATTAACCCTTTCACCCTTGGACGACCATATGGCCTAATAACAAACACCGAAAAAAATGATTTTAAAGGGGGTTAAGTACAAAATATTTTAAATGTTCTGATGACAGTTTTTACAATAGTTTACGCTTTCAACTAAGCTATTTGACTATGCTACCCCCGGAAAAGCGTAGAATTATATGGGTTTAACAGTTAACTGAAAATTAATCCGGGTGCGAAAGGCTTAAATACGTTGTCGCAAACATTCCTCGACAATCCAGTGGACAGCCTGATATATTCTATTCCACTTTACTTGTTATGTTCATTACAACCCTGCACTCTTATTACAATTAGGATAATATAGACTGATTTAGCAAATCAATTACTAAGCACAGAATTTGAGTGGGGCCTTACAGAAAATGGAAATAACTTGTGGTCTAATTGCTCTCTACGTTAATCAGTCAGCAGGAAAATATCGATTGACCGCATTTCAATGCTAATGCAATAAACTACGTGGCAATGAAATCACTACAACACGAATAGGTGTTTTATCACCCAAATATCATTTGATAAATAACTGCAGATGAAAAAGATAATAAAGTGCAATCAAATGATTGAAAAGGGTTTCCTACCATTGTAGTCATATATTCATCACATGAGCAATGATCTAATTGCAAATGTGCAATTCTCATATCTCCTTTCTTTTTTACAGATCGAACTACATCGGCAAGGGTGTCCCATTCTGATTTGCCAATTTTCCAAGAATGAAGCTCTACTGATTCTACTAATACAATCAACCCAATGGCTTTCTTCCAAGTTTCAGTCATGTCATCGTCATTGGATGCAGCCGGTAGCCATAATGAGATTTGTTTCAATTTGACCTCTTTGCTGTTTATTATCTTTGCTGCTGCTTGGCTGTAGTCAAATCCTTTACACCTAATGTCGACAGAATCACAGTAGGGGAAATTATCAATGAACATTTGCATTTCGCTTGCAGTTGCCTCCGAGTAGATATGTACATCGACTTTATTGAAATTCTTGAAAAAATTGGACAGTTGAAAACATCTCAGCGGAATTATCAGTAATTTCATACCATTGAACAGGTCTAACTTTTGGTTAATTTCACCAATTTGCAGCAACCTTAACAAGTTCACCTGAGTCATCCATGAATTATACAGGTTACTAAGACCAGTAGATATGATCACTGAAATCAACTTGCTTACTACATCATTAAACATGATTTGGTTTTTGTATTTCTCCATGTGCTTTAAATATTCATTGACACAGAGCAAAGAGGTTTCTACACACAACTCAAATGATGCATAGTCTCCTTTTTTTACAAGATCCAACAGGCTATCAAATACTTCTAGCATAGAGAAACCCAAATTGTCTTTGGCCTTCTGGTCCTTGTCACCTTGGATTCCTTCAATTAATAACTTGCATACATCATCGTCATTGTCATTACCATCACTTTCGAGATACCAACCGTTGAAACCACACACAAATGCAACAATTTCATAAAATTCTGCTTTAATCAGGTTTTTAATTTTCATTTGCGTGCTGAAGCAAAATATAGCTGCTAGGAAACTTTGCAAGTGTTTTTGTCTCGATTGGTAGCGCTTTTCCTTGGCTTCATTCAACTCCATAAAAAATGCATCAAAAATAGGGCGGTTCTCCATTTTAACCTCTTCTAATTCTGACTTGAATTCGTCTTCATTTGTGGCAACTTTGTCCTCCCTTATCAGATCATGCGATATCTTTGCAAGAATTTTTAAAACTTTTGAATAATATGCAAAAACTTCACTGTCATCCAAGCCTTGCTTGCCGTTTTGCTTCAAAAAAAGAAACAGTAACCAACAGTAAAATTCTGTGATATTCAAAATGGCACGGCCTGATGTTAAAACAGCGATGCTACAGAAAGCATTTAAAAATCTTGGTACACCAAGTAAAGAGGCAACAGCGGGCGAACTATTCTTTGCGGCATAAATCGTATCTGCGATCGTTTTAACTTCATTTGAGTATAAAGTGATGTATCTTTCAATATCATCTTCAGATAGATGATTCAGCTCATAACTGTTAGGTCTACAATAGCCTTCCTTGAAGCAACGTTCAAAATACGGCCTACCAGTAATGATAAACTTTGAATCTTTGAAAAAGCTATTTGATTCATCAAGCAGTTTATGAATGATCGAACTTTTACTGTCTAAATCTACAATTTCATCCATCGCATCGATGATGAAGAGCACACCTCCTCCACCCACCGTCTCACAAGGGCAATAGTCTTCATCGAGGTACACTTTAAGGTCTTCAACCTCTTTAAACCTGTTGAGCTGTTTACCCTCTAAGAAATAGCATTGAGTGAATTCATTTAGGATACCTCCATTTGCCCATCCAATGACTAGTCTTTTGGCAAGTACTGTTTTACCAATCCCTGTAATACCACGAACAAAAGCAATCCGACATGAATGCACAAGCTCACCAAGTGGCTTTGTTATGCGTTGTATATTTGGGTTAAAATTGTCGTGTAAAACATAATCAATTCGTTCGTTCCTTGGCAAGTTTTTTCTGTCATTATATCCAGCAAGTGACACGGTTATAGAGAATTCAGCTGTATGACGCGTTCTGTATGTAACAGCACCGTGACTATCGATGTAAATTTCAGGCTCTTCACTATAAAGATTCAAATATTTTTTCTTCAACAAATCAAGTGAATCTACGGAAAATCAGATAATCAAAATCAGATAATATTATTGATGGATGGAAATGGTACATAAAAACACTTGTATGGCTTGTTAAAACTTTATTCAAGGCAGCCCTATGCAAGCAGACCAGTGCAGCATCCATAAAAATAATAATTTTTTATAAACTTCCATGTTATTTTATATAAAATTTATCATACAATCATACACATCATACACATATAATTGGCTTGTCTGTTACAAAACATTTTGTATTTAATCAAAATAATAATAATAATTAAATAGTAATAATAATAATAATAAGAATGGAATTTTTCATTTATATTTCACCTAAAGTACAATTACAAAACTCACTATTACAAGGTAATTTGTAACTGGAAATCTTGGGTTTACAATAAAATAAGTAAATAAAAAGTGTCAAAAGATCAAACTGAAAAAAAAATAATAAATTCAAAATGGGAGTAGTTCTGGGTTTGTCCATGTCTTATTTCTAGAACAGAAGATGAAGTAAGTGGTGCGAATGCAGATTGTTGAGAGTTTAGATTTGAGATAGTGTTTGTGTTGTTTGTCAATATCAAAGGAGTCGCACATCTGAAGCAAATATTCACAGTTGTTACTGATAGACAGATAAGCAAACATGACTGATTTGAAACGTTTCTTTAGATCAGTAATGAGGGTAGCATATTTATCATGTTTCCTCTTGGCATTATCTCAAGGTTAGATCCGAAGCCAACGGTTAGCCCTAAGACGTAAATGATATGATCATTTGTGATTAGAAGTAAATCAGATCGAAATTGATCTCCAGTGATGATAGCTGGTGAAAATAAACCTGGTATGTCAACATAGAGAGAGGAATCAGTGATCATTGTTTCAAGGGAAGTTGTCAAAAAATTAAGAACGGAATTGTAACGCCACGTGTATCGACCTTCATTAAGATAGACTTTGCAGCAGGCAACAACATGGAGTAAAGTTTCTGGAAGAAAACTGAATTGGCAGTCAGAAGTTTGACTCAAGCTCTATTTCTAAAGATTTAGAGCAAGGAGAGTCATGTGTAGATACCGTATTTTTTTTAAAAGAAGCCGCCCTTGACTAGAAGCCGCATTTTTCCCTAATGAAAATAATAGAAGCCGCAGCTTTTATTCAAGAAAATATGGTACTTGATTGCAAAATTAAATATGTTAATGGGAAGGTTACTTTGTGTCGCCGACCCAATTAAATTGAACTTTGGAAGAGAATGCTCCAATAAAAAAGAAATGATAGCTCCTTGGGATGGTAAGTTGTGTAATAAGGGATCCTTGTTTTCTGTTTTAACAGCTTTTCAGAGATCTTTTGTGTTGCGATAGATGAAGTATTGAAAGTTCATACCATTGCAAATGTTCTTCCATAAACATTGGGTGTCGTTTTTCGGAAAGAACCTGAGAGTGGTGCGACAAAGAGTTTGACACTTTGCAAATTTTACCGAAGGCAGCTGAAGATTGAGACCAAATTCATTTTCAGAGTTGATTATAATTGTCAAGGTAGCACTTATAGGTAGATCAAGCCATTGGCGAATGTATCTGGAGACAAGGTTATCGATGTTTTCAGTCACCCATGTCTTAGAAAAATCTGAAACAGTGAAATGCCAGGAAACTTTGGAGAGTACATATCTGTGATACAAAAGTAATTTGTATTTGGGATGGAGTGGTATATTATCAATTTTCATGATTGATGAAAAACTGGAAAAGAGCTGCAGCTCGGACACTTAGGACGGAAGGGATCGTTACAAATGGGGAATTTAAGAAACAGAAGGAGCAAAAACTGAAAAAAACTTGAATGAGAAGAAAATGCATGGACAGTTTGTGAGGGGAATGCCTGAGAAAGTTGATAAGAATAAAACGTGGCAATGGCTATCAAGAATTGATTTAAAGATGGGAACAGAAGCATTGTTGTGTGCTGCACAAGAACAGGCCATTAGGAGAAATTATGTGAAGTAACATATCGATAAAACCAGTGAAAGTCTATTGTGTAGGTTATGTAGGAAAAAGGATGAAAGTGCGCAACATTTAGTAATTGGCTGCGAGAAGCTGGCCCAAAAGGAGTATAAACGACGACATGACAATGTGGCAAAGAAAGTTCAGTGGGACCTTTGTAAAAAGAATGGTTTAGGTTGCACGGAGAAATGGTAGGAACATGTGCCAGAAGGAGCTGTAGAAAATGGGGAAGTGAAGTTGTTGTGGGATATTACTATTCAGTGTGACAATGTGATAGAAGCAAGGAAACCAGACATTGTTGTAGTGGACAAGAAGAAACACAAGGGATTAATGATTGGTGTTGCCGTACCAGCTGACTTCAGAGTAGAAAAGAAAGAAACAGAAAAAGTAGTGAAGTACCAGGAATTGAAGAGAGAGATTGGTAGGTTGTGGAAACTTAAGCATGTAGAAGTCGTGCAAGTAGTGATAGGAGCCCTTGGAATTGTAACCAAAGACTTCGACAGGTGGATTGCAAAATTAGGGATAACGTACAATATTGGCGTGATGCAAAAGACTGCCTTGCAGGGAACTGCAAGAATATTGCGGAAAGTGTTAGAAATGTAGAAAAGTGGACATTTTGTTAGCCTATAGTCATTTGTTGTGACACGCATAACAAAAGAATTGATGGCAATAACAACTGCTAGAGTACCAAGTGAAGCATACGATGTAATAATAATTAAAGAAATAATAATTAAAAGGAAAGTTGAATTAAGCCCTCCCCCACTCTATTAAGCCCCCTCCAAAATTTTCACATAAGAAAGAGTACAGTGTAAAGTGAAATGATTTGGTGATAGCTCATTATGTATTTTCGCGTAATATGGCCATTTCTTATTTCATGTCTTTGAGAGTCAATATTTTTTGGTCCAGTTCTGTACTTAGCGTCCCTAGAAGCCATTATATAGATGTAATCCACATAATTAATGTAGAAAAAAAATTTATTTTCTCTTCTTCACCTTGATTTTTGAAATAAGACCCTGCGTCTCATTTAAGTCCCCTACTCTTTTAAGCCCCTTAGACCCACGAAAATAAAATAAACCCCTGGGAGTCTTAATAGAACTTCAACATTTCATAAAAAGTTAAAACTTCAATGTCACTGCTGTTATCAATGTGTGTTCTGATTAACACAAAAAGTACAAAGGAAATAAAAACTGCCAAAAAAATTTAAAAATTAGGAAGCTCAAAATATACAAATAAATAATACAATTTATTTAAAGTGAAAACAAAAATACAAAGGTTACATAAAATGTTGCTCAATGAGCTGTTTATGGCCATTAAATGTCTCAACTTTTTTATGATGGCAGGTAGTTCAGGCTATCCTTTTGTTGCCATAAAATGATTTCCGTGCATATTTAGTTTTTATTTCTTTGAAGAATTACGGAATTAAATAGGATTTTTCTTGTTGTTATTTGTTGGTCAATGACTTCAAGATGCCGTTGAATAGTGACAAATATGTCTTTGTCTATACACAAGCGTGCAAGGTTACATTCAAGTGTTTTAAAGTATACAATTTTTCCACTTGTTATCAAATCGGTTTTGCCATTTGAAAAATATCATGAAAAGTAGGGGCCCAGAATTGTTCTTTGAGGCACTTCGGTATGTATATCTTTCTGCTAGACCCACAGCGTCCATAAGTAAGAACCATTGACCGTCGAAAGCCGTCAAAAAAAATCTTTGAAATTCTGCTATATCTAATTGTCTTGCATCTCAATTTAAACTGAATAAATACTGGTAGCATACAGAAATTAAGAACTCACAGCATTTACTAGGTACACCATATTGGATGGAAAAATTCTTCCAAAAGGGAGGGTATCGCTTATTTTTTTCATTTTTTCTTCATAAGTCCCCAGTTTTTGTATTCCTTTCCAATTTTTGTTTCCTGTTTCCTAGTTAACCACAAGTCACTGACTATATTTAAAACAGGTACTTTTGAAAATTAATTGGCAACCTTTAGACAACTTCTTCATTTGTAAACTTCTCCAACACAAACAAATTTCACAGCCAGTAGGATGAAGTATGTAAGTTGTAAAGCCCTTCCATAAGCAGAAAATATCATGCAAGATTAGAATTGGCATAGAATTTACCTGTTTGGGCTTTAGATGATGTTCCCGCCATTCTTATGTGAAATCATCCATCAACAATAACCTACAAAAAATAAGGCATTATAACTACTTTGAACACATAGAAACAATCCTTATTCCAGATTTACATGCAGATTCAGGTTCTCTATTTCATAAGGAACTGGTTAAGAAGGAAACGGTGCTTATCCCCAAAAATTAGAAAAAGCTGTACTGAGGTGTGCATACAAAATAAAAGAATGCACTTGTATCTTGATTTCAGAAGCTACTTTTTCAGCAAAGAAAAACAGTTGCATCAAGAGCAGTCATTGCATTCAAGGCTCAATGTTTTCAAGACTTTCTTTCTTCATAGAACTGCACAGAATTCTAAAATGCCAGAGATAAGAATATTGTTGCTATGTTGATAAGATATTAGGAAAGATTGAGCACTTGCATCCTAATAAGTTTGAGTACTGTGGTTATTGCAAAACATGAATAATGATTGGTTTGGACAAGATGTAACCTACAGCTCGCCCACCTTAATGTTTTAGGCAGTACTAAATATTTCCTATCTACACTAATATAACTAGGAATTTGAGGCATTTTATTCCCTTTTCCTTCATTTTTATTCATTATGCACTGTAACAAGAAAAACAAGTGTTGATAATAAATAATTAAAAGAAGACAGTATATCAGAGTTTTTTTTTGGGGTTTCAAAAGGAATGCCTTCTTTTGAAGGCACTTTTCACATCCAACATATCAATTTGGCAGGATATTTCTGACAATGCAACATGTTGCAAGGCTACTTGCCATCTGATGCAGCATTGTGCGCAAAATATCATCAATGTGGAATGAAACACTGTAAATATTACAAAAAGAAGGAAGCACCATGTATATGATTTTAACTGTGATAATCTTAACAACAATCTCTTGTATGACGTGATCCTTTGTATGTGGGTTTCCCAGTACTTAGAGGGCATCTATACCAAAATAAGGATTTGTGCCAAAGAATGTATTTAACAATAGGGCTTGGTTGGAAAAAATTCGTCATAGGCTAATTCTTACTTTTCTGGAGCGCTGAATTTCTTTTTCAAGTATTTTGTATATAAACTTTTAACATATTGGTTTAAACAATTGAATTCACTTAGTATTCTACTAGCTGCAGGGAATTTTTCTGATCGCAGCAGAAACAGTACCCCTCTTTGGTACCAACTGTAAATCTCTTTTATTCTCAGCAAAAGAAAATAACTTGTAAATAACAAACTTGACTCAAACTCTAGCTGGACTGACTCTCATTATATCTTATACCTGTTATCTTATACCTCATTATATCCCCTCGTCCAAAAAAAATTTTAAGCCTGTAGAGGAATTTTTAACGGAAAATTGTGTTCTTATGCTCAGAAAGATAACCTCTATTCTGTTTTACAGTCCCCTGTCAGGGAACCTAGCCCCTCTAAGGCAAATTCTGGAGTATTGAAGAAGTTTTACAAGACCATTGTTGATTGGTCTATTTGTGTTTTGAAGGAATGCAAGCATACTATTGGTCAGTAGGTCATCAGTTGGTATTCCCCCCCCCCCCCCCCCCCTATTGTCTAAAAGACAATAACCACTTTTCTAGCACAAAATTCAGTTTAAAACAAAATATCTCCTTTTGTTATGCAAATCAGATTGAGCCAGTCATAATAGTCCTTTTAAAAACTTCTGCAAGACCCAAAGTCTGGCGCCACCCCTGGTGGGGGCACTGTAAAAATAAGGTCAAAACAATTTCAAATCTAGGGTGCCTTCCAAAATTGGCATAAAATGCAGAAATGCTTCAAATAAAGAAGTTATTATACAGAAGCAGGCGCTCGTTAACCCGCCGTCGGAAGGTATTACAGTCTTTGATTCATTCACAACGAACCAATTTAACGAACCAAACATAATCGATAGCAGCTACACCTTGCTTGTAATTGCAAACGCGTTGAGCATGAAGTTTAAAAGTGACCTTTCCTTCCAACTTTGAAAAGGAAATCAAGCCCAAATCTTCTTACTCAAAACTTGTTTCGAAGATTCCCAAAGAATTGCAAAGTTCTACTTGGAAAAATCATAAAAGTTCTTCTGTTTACTTTATGTCTGAAGTTGGGAGTGACTGAATGACTAAAGTTAGAAAGAATCGTCCGCATTTCATTCTTGCATACATTAATACAGTAAACATTTAATTGAGCATTCTGGGTCTGAGTGCTGTGCCCCAAAAGTGGGTAGCAAAACAGCATCTTCTTGAGCTACACCTTCTATTCTAGATAAATAAAAAAGCGTAAACTTACTTGACAACAAAGGTCTGCATCTTAGGCCGACATGGTGCGTAAACACTTTCGTTTTCGGCAATTCACTTCCTAAATTTGTGGCTTATTGTCTTGGTTAAGTAAGACCGCTGACCAGCATAGGTTCCAAATCTTTGATTGGTTAAGGGAGTCCTCACAACTATTTTCTCATTTTCTAACTGACCAATCAGAAGGCTCTGTGGTCTACATAACTTCCCCTCCCAGCTAACTGTTGGCCCGTTTTGGAAGTTTTGACCACCCTCCAGAAAAAAGTATCGTGCAATTTGTGGTGGCAAATAATTTACACTTTTTTTTGAAAAATAAGATTTTTGATAAATTTAGCACAAAGCTGCCGTGGAACTCTTTTAATATTTCTCTTCGATCGTAAGTTATGAAGGCTTGGAGTTTGATGCAGTCTATGGCAAGCGGATGTCACCATAGTCAGAAAAACCCACTTTTTCTCAGATAAACTGGGTTTCTCTGTAGAAAAACCTACTTTTTCTGGAAAAACTTACTTTTTCTAGAGAAAAACTCACTTTATCTGAAAAACCCACTTTCTCTTGCAGATAAAGACGGTTTATCTGAAAAACTCGTTTTTTCTACTGATAAGTTGGGTTTTTCTCAGGAAAAGTGGGGTTTTTTCAAAGAACGTCGGTAATTTTCAACTAAAGTGGGTTTTTATATTGGCCTATCAGTTTGTTTTTAACTTTAAGCGAAGATTTAAATTTAAAAAGCGAAGAGCTTAAAACATAGATCAGATGGCAATCATTTGGCTCATTTGTTTGACCTTTGCACGTGGCGTTGTTGCTCCACTTCGCACGCAGAGTAGATAAGGCAGCAGTGGCCACAGATGATACTGTGCTAGAAAGAATCAGCAGAACAACATCTTTTCACTTTATAAATACTAAGAGCTGTTAAAGAAATTGCTATGCCTATATAAAAACCCACCATCTCTAAGAAAAAACCCTACTTTTTCTGAGAAAAACCCACTTTATAAGTTGACATTGGTAAAGGTACATTGTGATTTGACGTCATCAAAAGGCTATATATGGCCACTTTAAAAGTGAATGATGCTTTTAATACACCACGCATGCGTGTGATGACTTCGTTGGATTCTACTGTAATCTCTCGTTGGAAAATCATTGAATTGAGGCCTCTTATGAAACCCTACCCATGATGCCCCTGGTATAGGACTTAAGCTGCGTGATCTGGGGATGGTGAGACTCGAGCTATGCCGGACCGCGCTTGCTTGACTGCGGTTTTTGGGAGGTAACAGAACCCGTAACGTATAAATTTGGAGAAACTCCAGTGGTATCGTGACAGGGGGGCAAGTGGGATGAAGTCTGCGCGCTGGCCAAGAATCTGTGCTCAGAGAGGACTTACTGAATTGTCATTCCTCGAGGGACCATATGGCCCTTTGATCTTCAGCGAGAATTAAAGATTTAATAGGAGGGGGCTGATGCTATTAACAAGTTGACTCATGTTTCCTTCAACATTTGTAAGGCTGTATTGCATCAACATAGGAAATATAGTGCTCCCTGTCAATCTGACCAATAACTTTAGTTCCTACTGTACAAATGTATCAACATCATGAGTCAAAGGGTTGATGAATTTCCTGTTTTATTGCCTGTAATGCAGGCTATGTCTATCAAGCACTCTAAGATGATTTATATAAAATCAACGGTTCTATGAATAAACATAATCATGTTCAATTCAGTTATCTAATAGAATCTAAACTGCACTAATTTCATTTTCTTCCTGTTCAGTACATTTTTGTTTTTCAGCCAACATTTCGTCCAAGTGTGATTGCATATAAGGCCTTCGCGTGTGAAATTGGTACAATGGCTCTGTAATTATCCTATTGTCTTCACAAAGTCTATTTTCGATGAATTCCACGGCCTCCAGGGACATAACTAATTTGTCAGTGTTGAGAATTTCGAGAACGTTGATATCTGTAATAGAGAATTAAACATTTGTTTAACTTTTCATTTACAACAAATAAAAAATTATCTCTATTCATCATCAATTTCTATTGCGAAAAAATCAGAGGTCGGCATCATATTTTTGTAAGAGAATAGAACATTTTAACAGATACATAAAAAGGCTAAAGGTGGTAGAAAATAAAGATTTGGGAAATGAGACGTAAGTATATGAAAATTCATGGCATTGGATTTCCATTACTTTTCAGATGATCACCTTGTCTAGACATTATAAACCTCTATTTTCTTTATACGTTGTCCCGAAAGCTAACTAAAAGGAAATATATGACAGGGAATTCTTCTAGATGCATCAATTTCTCTTCGTATATTTCCTTTGACAGCTCCATACTATCCCCTCCAATTACGTAGAATATACACCTTTTATCAGAATATTTCTAGCAGGGCATCAACAATTTAACTTCTATTTTGAGCGCATGATTATTTTCAAAAGAACAAAACAGAAGAGAACAGAAGAGAACAGAAGAGAACAGAACAGAACTGAACAGAACTGAACTGAACTGAACTGAACTGAACAGTACTGAAAAGAACTGAACTGAACTGAACTGAACTGAACTGAACTGAACTGAACTGAACTGAACAGAACAGAACAGAACTGAACTGAACAGCACTGAAAAGAACTGAACTGAACTGAACTGAACTGAACAGAACAGAACAGAACTGAACTGAACAGTACTGAAAAGAACTGAACTGAACTGAACAGTACTGAAAAGAACACAAACTTTATCCAGCAAATAAGCTCTGTCTATTATATGAGCATACTATACTGTTATTTCCTCGGTATCAACTGCAAACTTTTTTCAGTACATAGGAAATGTCTCTCTAATGTATTCAATGTTTCCTAAATACTGCCCATTTTTTTATAATGATTGGATTCGTCAGTCATACAATTTGGTGCGATCTTCAACTTATAAACATACAGCGTAAAACTAACATTTTTATTTTCCAAAAAATTAACTTAATGACCTATTTAATTCTTCAAAAATTTTAAGATTTACTGAATAACAAACATTGCATGATTCAGAAGAAATCGTAGTCATTTGAAATAATTCTCAAAGATTTCGCCGAAAACTTTGATTGATTTCCTGAATCCCATAATGATGAAGCAAATATTTGTAGCATATTTAGGGTATTTTGGCAACAAAATATGTTGGATAGTCCCCATACAGACACATCTCGTTTAAACCTTTCGCACCCGGATTTATTTTCAGTTAACTGTTAAAACCCATATAATTTTATGCCTTTCAAAGGGTAGCATAGTCAAATAACTTAGGTGAAAGCGTAACAATATTTTGCCCCTGAAAAATCATCTTTTCCCATGTTTGTCATTGGGTCATATGGCCCGTCCAGGATTGAAAGAGTTAATTAACCTCTGCATGCTAAATTATCGTCTTCAAATTAATCCTAAATTGTCAAAGCATGTCAAACAAACTGCTATGCAATGGGAAGTTTAAACATCTAACAACATAAAATCATCAGTTGATATCAATATGCCAAGGATAATAATAATATACAAGCTACAAGCCTATATTCTGCCTCTACAAGAAAAAGAAAGAAGACACTAAAATTTCTCCTCTTCTCGATTGCATTTTTCTTCTGTTGCTAGAGACAAAAAGGCTTCTAGCATGTCCATAAAGACACTCACCTAGACAATTATTTGTTATTACTGTTTTCATATTTCCAGTTGCTTTCCGTAAGCTCTCATTTTCAAACCTTTAAAAAAGCAAGAAATTAAACTTTCATCAATCTTCCAAATCAAACGATGTTTTTAATACTGCTTCGACTAAGCTTTACCTTCAAGGAACCCATGGCGTATCTTGTGTCTATTCACAGTTGCACGAAGAGCGATGTGCTTGGGGTAGTTCATGACGATCACATACCGGAACCTGGTTCCGGGTTGAAACTTTTGATTCAAATCTCTATTCATATAAATTCAAAAAATTTACAAGTTTCATTTAAAGGTATTGGGTCACGGTAAATACACTTGGGTATACCAAAATTGCAAAAATTGCTGAGTCATTATGACAGCTTTAGCCAGTCACATTTCTCAATGGGGGCCTCATTTTTGTTTGGCTGTTGTCTGATCACATGAAACCAGACTGGTCGCATGAAAGTAGATAGACCCCCTGCAGAGAATTGCTATTTACCATGACTCAATGCCTTTAAGCACTGGTGGATTTGATTGTATAACCTCAGGAAAAAAAGGAAAAAAGAAGAAGTGGTAGCTTGAAGGAAAAGAAGTAGAAAAAATGAACTAACAATGTTTGTGTGTGTGTTTCCAACAATTGTGTGTAAATGTGCAAAATCATTTATAAGCTTCTTGAAGACTTTGAGAATACCTTAAAACTTAAAACTTATATTCTTCAAGACCCTTGCACGTGGGCAGAGCAGCATCAGCAATATTAAAATGTTTAAGTATCTGACAAAGCACATGTGTATTTCGAGAACAACAATGAAGGCGACGATTAGACACCAGCTTTTGACAACGATAGCACGACTTAAACCCTTGATAAGATGCAACAATAAGACATAGAACCATGAAAAAAGATCCAGTTTAATTACACTAAAAATCAGAAGCATAATTGAAGATAATTCAAGTACTTTTTCCGACATACACTCTTAAGAATTCAAAGCGCTTTGTAATGATCCATGAGTGAACGCAAATACATAACTAGATGCGAGTGGAAAAAAACACGAGAAGAAAAAGGAGGGGCATGGTTGCTTTCCTGGTTTCAATAGCCTTTAACAAACAAATAAAAGTTTTTTGTGAGGCCAGTTTGAAATCAATTCAGTAGATATTACGATATAACCCATTACACTTGTTGAAAATAAAATGGAATGTGACCTTGTTTTTGAGAAAAATGCAACCTCTTTATTCAAGCCAGGAACCCTACGCTTGGGGTTGAAATGGGGGGGGGGGGGACGATAAAAAACGGAAAGGGTTAGGTTTATGTGAAACGCTCAATAAATATGCCTTGATTGTTTTATGCTCAAGTACTAAATCATAAATGGCTCAGGTGTGGGTCTGGCTTATCTAATAGCTTGTTTTAGTAAGTAATTCGTTGGAAATGGTAAGCTTTGCTTTGAGAGTAACTGGAACGGTCACAATACCTTGAACAGAAGAGGGGATACCAACGTAAGGAAAGTAATTTTTGATAACCTACCCATCGACAAGTGTAGCACGCAACCAGCCTCGTTGCTCAAGAATAGGAATCAAGTCCTAAAAGGTACGGAAAAGAAATTTGTTACGGATAACGATGAAAACAAATCAACTAAGTGCTAGAAGGCGTTAATGACAGTGTGATTTTATTTTGCGCAGGGCCTCCGACAGCAGGCCATGACCCTCCCCATTTTTCAGCTTTGAAAAGTATCTCATCATGTTATGCCATAGAAATTTTTTTACCATCAATGTTTGCCCCCCATACTTTTCAGATTTCTTCAAGAGCCCTGAACAGGGCTACTTAGTTGAATTAAAGACAGACTTGCCTAGAACTACTTAATCACTGAAATAAGAATCTGACAGTTGGATTAAGCCAATCTTTTACCTGTCAATATTGGGCACACATAAATAAATCTTTATTGTTTTATAGCCCCCTTTATTGAACAAAAAATTATAGATGCCCCCTCCCCCTATAATTCCTTCCGGCCACACATCCATCATTCAACATGGTTCATCCCAAATTCAACTAAACCTATGAGGTACGGCAAACAGAAGAAAGTTTCTCTTTACAATTGCGTAAACATAACAAAAAAAATTTTTTTTTCTACCTCCCCGCTTCAAAATAGTTAGGAAATTTTTTCGTCTACCTGGCAGTCACGATGGAAAAACGAACTTCTCTTAGAATTTCAGTTTATTAATTCAATCAATGATAAAAGATACTCTGCACCTCATCAATAACACCATATTTTACTTGTTTGATGACAGTCAAGTGTGTTATCCTTATTTAGAGCGAAAATATCCTTACCGCGAATCATTTAATCAACAGAAGGCAAACCTTCTTTATAAAAATGATAAAGAGTTTGGTTTGGTTGAAGGAATACATCATGCTTTTTCTTCTCAACCTTAATTTTTGTCAATATCATTCTTACCTCTTCATATGGACTCAGGTCTTCAAAGTTTTCGACGATATGCAGATCTCCCTAACAAGAATTGACAAATTTAATGAACATGCTAGTTAAATCCCTAGAATTGGAAACATTGAAAAAGGGAGGGGAAGGATCGGACATCCAAACAATGTTACTAAGGCAGTTGTCAGGGTGCCTTTTAATTACAATCCAATAACTTGGGTGGAACAATTTCCAAAGGTCATCTCGACTATTTGAGTCGGATCTTTGCGGAAAAAAACAATGAAAACTCCATAATACAGGCATAGTGGGTCATTGTTTTGCGTTACAAATAAACCAATCAGACGCAGTTATATTCTTGTCACGTGAATTTCTATCGGCAACAAAATATTAGTATAAACTCAAGCTACGAAAAAGCGCAAAACTTTGCGAAATAATCCGCTATCATTCTCTTCATCTTTCAAAATTATAACTACAGTTCCAGCAAACATTGGAAAAGTGTATGGCTTTCAGTGGCGGGTTTTAAGCAATATAAAAAGATTAAAAATGCATTGATTGCTAAAAGCATTGACAGTCTTGGTAGTCTCACTTTTGATCACTTTTGCTTGTAAGAACTCTTTCTGAGCCCTCTGAAATGATGTTCTCAAAAATTTCAATTTATAGAGCTAAATTTTCAAAATTGCAAACAAGAACAGAAATATAGCTCTGCACTATCTATGTCCACGATATATTCAATATTCTAAAACGAAAATTCGTTCGCAAAAGAAAACTTCACAATCGGCCCACAATGTGCACAGATTACTGTGTGGTCAGTTTTCAAATTTATGTTTAAGTTTAAGTTTATCGCTTACAGGGGGATATCTTAATTTTTACTGCATTTTGTGCCAACCAGAAACTTTGGTTAAATGCACATTAATTAGAAAGGGTTGTTGTTAGAAGTAGAATCCCCCCTGGATATACTGGTGTAAAAACTGCTCTGTGAAAGTGTAACTTAGATGATTTACACAGATTGCATACATAATAACAATAATCTAACCAACAACAGTAACAAATAATTATATGAAAAATAAACGTGGTAGGCTACGCTCATTTCAAGCTACGAAGTGCGACGCTTTAGTATCAACATAAAAATATTTTGAAGCATTTAAGGTTGTGATTTCACTGAAAGAATTGCACCAAATACAATTCACATCAAAGCCAGAATGCAGCTCTGAACTTAGATTTAAAGCGTATAAGACGTAAACTGTAAATGCAGGTAGAACAGCCATAATTGAAAAAAAGGTTAAGAACTTCAAATTCAAAAGGAAAAAACAGCCTAGAGGTCGACGAAATGTACGTTAGCAAAGATTGGTTATCAATCCCTATGGTGAGGTAATAAGGACTTTTAAAGATAGACTTATCATATCCACTTACCCCCTAAATCTAGTAGCAATCAACGTAACCCAATCAATACTGATCCTTGTATTAAAGACTGGGATACTTTCGATACGGATACCCTTGCAGGCGACTAAATCACAGATGGCCTGCCCTGACTGGCTTGCTATTTATAATAATGTTTTTCTTCACCCTTGCATTTGTTTGCATATTTTGCAAAGGTTTGTCTAGATTTGAATATCGCCATCACGTAATTTGCAAGGAAATGATGATGATATCAGGAAACGAGACGTCAATGAAAGGAGAGCAAAATGGTGTGATCTACCTGTGCATATCTGCAAGACAAAATAGCTCTTAGGCCCATTCGTTGAACCTTCGATGGCAAAAAATATTTATAGCTTCTAGGAACTGGTCCAAGCGCAACACCGCCTGAAAAAATAAATCAACGTAAAAATTATAATATACATAACAATTTAATTGTCTTATAAGCATACATTTAATCTACTTATAGCTAATATCTTTTACTTTATTTAATTTTTCATAACTTCTACCCAATTAATTAAGGTAATTTTAATTTAATGACAACCCTGTCATTTAGAAATGAAGTTATTATGATTATCATTTCATTAATTGAAAAGATCATGGTTGCTTGCAGTCTGCCTTAATTAAAACCACAGTTAAAATTTTGAGACACATTTGAGCACAAAATTTCAAACTGATCTGCCTACATTGTTTTGCTCTGCATCATATCCATATCCATAATTTATTAATCAGATCTTGTGATGGATGGAAGCCTTCAAAAATGCATAGCATATAAAAAGTCAGGGTAAAGCTATAGCAAAATTTCTATTGAACGCTTTTAAGCAAGGCCTACCTCCCCTCCAATGTGGTGCTCGAATGCTTCCTTGCCTGGCTCTTCCAGTTCCCTTTTGCCTCCAAGGTTTCCTCCCACCACCACGGACCTGCGATCTGTTCTTTACACATGCTGTTCCCTGTATCAAGGAAAAAGAAGATCAATTGTCTATTATGTCGATTAAGTCCGTGGCAAAAGCTCATATTTTGTTAAGCATACTACTAGACATTGAACTCATGGATCTTAGCGGTTGTCAAAAACAAGATTCAAAACCGTTATCATCTTAACATCAGCACCACTCTATTGATCAAGAGCCTCTGACGACAAGGGCATGGCCCTTCCACTTTTTCATCGGAATTAATTAAAAGCACCACTTGCACATGCCAAAACAACCGGTTTAACTACGTGATGCTTTAAAACAGTAGATATTTTCATGAAACGGTGATTTCTACAATTTTGTGGCAGGGAGTCAATCATGTTATCATGTTATGACAAGGAAAAATTTTTGCATCGATGTTGGAGCTTAGGGATGAACCCAACCCCCCCTTCTCAAGTCTTGCAGAGGGGGCCTGTAATCTGTCGAATAATTCAGCAATAAAACCGCTTTCTTGAGAAAAGATATTTCCAGACTTTGATTAAATAATACCCTCTATTTAGGCTGAAATTGTGTCTAGATATATATTGGGGGTTTTTCAGTTTGCTCAGGTAACTAAGTATGATGATACGCTAGTGTGGTGGCTTAGGGATAATAAAGAGATCTGTCGGGTTGCACATTTGTTGAAAAGCCTTACAAAAAGAGTCTAGTTATGGGAATGTTTAAATTTGTAACAGCCACTCTCAACCCTCGTTATCATGTGGAATCAAAGTTTCTTATGATTTGGACCTTGAAATCTTGGAAAGGAATTTTACTATAGAAATTCTCCCCTCCATTTTCAGTATGACTCCATTTCAAGATTTTGATCAAAATTTGTGGAATAAAAACTTGTAATTGCTATTTTTTCCAATGTTGGCATGCAAAAATTAATATATGACATAGCCCTACTGGTCAATGTGGGATGAAGTGAAGGCTGGCAAAACTGACACACCATCAAAGGTCCACAACTTGCTCAAAAACATTTTTTATTGCAAGAAGCAGCAGTATCATATAATGACTCCAGCCCTTGAATGGCCTTGGGATAACATTGAAGGAAAAAAACAAAGACAAAAAACATATCAATTCCAATAATGTGGATGGGAGTTTGTGTTCCTTCTAAGATATCCTGTTAAGTTGTCATTTGTTTTTTTGTCGTTAAGATTATGTGTATCTATACTCTAATATTAATGTAAGTTCTGTCGTAGTTGGAGCTCGATGACACCATGTTTTCTCCAGCTACGGCAGACACAGAATATTTATATGTAGTTAATTTTGTGTTGTTTTTATTTGTGATTAAAAAAAAATAAAGAAAAGCGATGCACTTCAATGTTCTAAACATTAAAATTGAATCAAAGAACTGTGCCTCTCTATACTTGGACTGTACAAATATTCATACCAGAAAACTTAAATACCCTGTATAATGATAGTAATAAAAAAATCCAAACCTTTCTCATACATGCTCTTTGCCAAACCATGACTCTATGAATAATATCAATCCTGCAAAGAATTAAAAGAGAAAATTTTATGATAAAATAGAGTAATCTTACACTATTATTTAATTTCATGTATCTAAATTTCATGTATGTATCTAGTTAATTTCTATAAGGTCATTGGACATTTTTACTGGTTGGCACTTTTTTGTAGTCTGCTGATTGGGAGGTTCACCTCTAATATAATGAGGAAGGAACTTTTAATTTTTAGAACACTGTCAGTTTTATCAATAACAAAACATCCAGAAACATCATATTGTAGATTTAGGGATCAGAGAACTAACCAGTGAACTTTTAAAGAATTCTTTTACAGATCATTGAAGACAAATTTTTTGGAGAAAAACACTACATTGTGAACCCTTGGACTAAACACGACAAGAAGGTGCGAGGGCACAATCTCAACCTTTTTCTTAAAATGCATTTCCAAAGCCAATGACCCAATTTAAAATTAAACAGAAATCATGAGATTGCATCAACCAGTGCCAGAATTTTGATGTGAAAATGCACCTGAGCTGAGCAGTACATTATGGTAGCAGTGCCCTACTCAAGAAACCAATTCATCTCTTTGGTTAAACACTAACATGTATCAGGGTAAATATTTCTAAGCTTTGATCATATCATTATGAAACTAAGATTGCTATTAAAAGTAAGATCTTCCGTTCCAAAAGTAACTGTTTAAGAGAAGCATCTTAAGAGAAGCTGCTTATCTTCCTATGATATTGAGCATCTGTGCTATGTAATTTTTGAAATAAATACAAAGATTGCATTAAATACCTTGGATTGGTAGCAAACACAAAATTACTCAAGGGAACCATTCCAACAGGCTCCCCATCTTTAAACTTTGTCACAATTGCAGGTTTCCCATTTTCATTTTCTAAATACCTTGCTTTAAAGAATTTCTTCACAGATGGGCTGAATAAACCTGTAATGAAAATACATTATATACTGGAGAGGCCTAACAAACACTTTCATGTCATAAAAAATTACACACAAATACTTGAAGATGCAATCCAATATCATAAAAGACTGACATGAATTATATGCTTATATTGGCAAAGAGGTTTTAGATATCTGTCCTCACAGAAAAAACCAACAAAATCAGAAAGAATAAATCTATGATCAAAATATCTTCCCTGTGAACAACTTCCACTTCAAAATGAAGACCAGTGTCCAGGCTTTTGTTCCTAGTTGCTTGGGGTGGGGGAGAGGAGGCAGAGCTAGGAATCACACTGGTCAGCTGTGAATAGTTTTTTATAGATTGCCTGGAGAAACTTGCAAGTCATGAGCCTGTATTATTCAATGAGATTGACACTTGAAAAAGTACATATAAATATGACATGCCCATTATGTGGCAGGGTAAATAATAAGTGTCAACCTGGTTTGAAGGGCAAATCAACATAAGTTGCATACTTTACATCAACAGTGCTTTCATTATGGAAATTGTTGAGTAAAATTGTGGAAGAAGAAGTTGTAGCTTACTTATTAACCAAAGCCCTAAATTTAATACAACAGTCATGCATTTTTAGTCTTGTCTTAAAAAGCACCTTTTAAAAGTATGTGTTTGTCACTTTTGTGTTAAAATCTTTATGGCCTGGCCTGCTTTATCTGCTCTCATTTTGATGTACAGCATCTTCAAGTAGAGTGAAAATTGACAACAAAATCATTAAAGTAAGTTAAAATCTTATTCACATACCATCAGGATCATATTTTGTCAAATCAAGATGAGGCTTTTTGATATTATGGTGTACCATTGGTCTTGGTTCATTTCTATACCGCTGTTGAAAAGCCTGAAGGGAAAATAATTCTCTTCAAAAATTTTTGAAGAATCAATAATTCTGTTTTATGCCTTCTCTGCCTGTGATGCAATGTGATACAAAAAAAAAATTTCCAAGCTTTGCACCCTTGTCATGACTTATGTAACTTTTTGTATCTGTAAAGATACAGTGTTTTCATATCCAAAAACAGATTACATCAGACAGGAATCAAGTCGGGGACATTCACTTTAAGTAGCAAAATAATCCTCCAGTCTGCAGAGAGTGACAACTGCACACACAAGAAAATTTTCAGCAGATCAAAGTGCATTGCACGCGCGCATTGCATGTGTATAGGCCCAGTGTATATTCACCTGGAGTTTCATGCTACCTAAAGCGCCTTGGTACACCCAATAAAATCAGATGTGCACACGGTGCACCCCCATTATTTACCTTGCATGTGCAAGATCTCGTCGAGTTTTGCCATGCTCTGCAGACTGGATAATCCTCAATGATTAGAAGTGGATTTTTAGATAAGCCATGGTCCAAGGTTGTCCAGAGTGGGTATTGGGGAGTTACCAGCTACCCTTTCAAGCAATGTAAAATGCTCACTGTAATTGAGATGTATTGTAATTGAGATTCTTTGGCAATCTATACCACAACTCTCAAACAATTTTTATGGTCATTATCCCAACCACATAAAAATCTTATCCAGGCGTCTTCACACACTTTTAGGACATGAAATAGCTCCCTCAAGCATCATTTAAAGTTTCCAATACGGAAGGCTGTAACAATCAAATTAGCTCTAGCAACTGCACATGCAGACAGTTTGAAAGATAGTGTTGTTGCTGTACAACTTATTAAATAAGATCTCCGCTATGAAATTATTTCTTTCAGATAAAATGTTAAAATATCGGGAAATGTGGTACCGTTACTAATGGAAACAGACGATATGGTTTAAAAGCTGCGTTGAAGAAGCATGTACACGCTCTTGGCGTGATGGTTATTCCTTTAAAAACCATTTCTTTGCTGAAGATATTCTTCACACCACACAGTACATTGATCTCTCCATTGGTATAGCATGGTGCTTGCAACCTCAAAATCATAACGAGACTGCGAGCTCCTCCAAAGTGTGTCCAAAGCATGCAACAGCAACGGAGTAGAGCATTATGCAACACAAGCTGACAAGTCCAGCAATCTATGCTTGTTAATTTTCTTCTGTAAAGCATTAACAATTTGTTATCAACATCATGTTCCATCGCATCAGCACTAGACTAGCATTAACTTCACTGAAACATGGACTTGGATCGACAGTGGTGCTTACAAAGCTTCGGCCAATGACGAGGCTCTGCGTTAGAGACACGAGAGCTTTGTATCATGGCAGGCTGCAGACAAGGACAGTTTTTGGTGCAATGATGCGGTTCTATTCCACCGAAGTGAAGTGGACAAATGACGCCCTTGATGAAGTAGTTAAAAATAACAAAATTGTTGTATTTATGAAAGGTACACCATTAGAGCCAATGTGTGGTTTTAGCAAAGCTGTTGTTACAATATTGCAAATGCACGGCATTGTCGAGTTCTCCGCCTACAACGTGCTTAAAGACGAAGACCTTCGGCAGAAAGTAAAAGAGTATTCTAGCTGGCCTACAGTACCCCAGGTTTACATAGATGGGGAATTTGTTGGCGGCTGTGATATAATGATTCAATTACATCAATCTGGTGAACTGATAAAAGAACTTGAAAAAGTTGGGTTTAGATCAATTCTAGCTGATGAAGTTGATTAGAGGCTGCAACATAATTCATTTAATTCTTGTTGTTTGTATCATTTAAACACGTAAATAGATGCTGTTTGTAGTGTCAGATTACTATAATTCCTTTTTGTGTAAAAATGTTCCAAAATGTAAAAAGGTTCAGTTTGGGTCCAGTTTTATTTCAAGAGTATCAAAAATCTTGCTTGGATTTATATCGGATCTGGCATGACTAGATCTACACTTTGATATTACAAGATAATCAAAACTGGTTTGGGGAAAAGAAATTTAGCCTCACATTTATTTAAAATTTAACCTTGTTTTCTATCTATTCTTCTTTTAGTGTGGCTCCAGCATCCATACAAAATCTTACTTGATCTTTATCTTTTTAGTAGAAATTGCACAGACCTAAAATAGATAAGACAGGCATTTGGTGGAAGGCCTTTCCTTGCTAGTTTGGGGAACTGATGGTTAGAAGCTTAATAAAATGTTGCACTGAGAAAAAGTACAAGGAGTCTCCAGGACACCTTTGTCAGTGAATGTTAGAAAAATTGACACCCAAATTCTATTCACTTTTTTTTATGTGCCACTGTTTAGCCCCTTCATGAGTAGCACACCAGACAATAATTCAGTTTTTGTTTTGGGCTGACTGAAATGGAATTTCACAGAGTAGACTTGTGAAATCGTTTGAAATCAATGGGAAACCCATGCCAAATGAGCACCATTATTGTGGCCAATCTGAGGCAAATGAAACCATGAAAAACAGCTATGGCTCTATTGATAACATGGAAAGTTAGTTTTCTCTGATTTTCCTAATTCTACATTATCATGCAGCTGCAATCACCATGGTTACTAGTAAACTGAAAAAAAAATTACTTGGTTTGTTGTACCTGGTTCATTCATGCTCTCTTCAACAAAAGGAGCAATCAAATAGAACCCTGTATCAAGAATAATCTTAAGGGGTTTACACCTGGAGAGGTGCTAGCAGTTGTCAAGGTATGCATATGTTACATTCAAGTGAGCAATCATTAACAAATTCCTGTTAATTTAAAACTAGATTAACAAACACAAACTCAAAGAAGGGAAGACCTTAGGCACTCTTAATGAAGAGCAAAAAAGCATGTGAAGATTTAAAGACATGCCAACATTACAGACAGAATCAGTGCTCAAAAGTTCTGGTCCTTCCTGTCTATATCTCTTAGTTCATCATGGGCTATATATTGTAAACACAGTACATATTAGTAACTTGCATATGCAACTACACTTCTCAAAAATACTTTCCATTGAGTTTAAAGACAGTCAACCAAATTATTTGATTTCTACAATCTTTCTCTTCCTCATAAAGAGCTTAGCGCAAGCTGTTGTCTTTCCAAATATCCTATTTTAGTAAAATAGCAATTTTTTAATCTAATACTTTGCTTGCATATACAGTTACATATTTATTGGTAACTTTACAAATACAATAATGACCTTTGCTTTGCCATGCAGTCCTAATTTTTCCCAAAAAATTGTCGCATGAAGATCACATCTGTAGATGATGCCATGCTAAATCTATGAAGTTGACATTTAGAATCAAAAACTTTTAAAAGTTTGAGTCATCATAGGATTGCAATAATTTCTTTAAAATGTGTGCAATACAATACAATGCATTATTCTTTTTTTTTCAATGATTTCTCATTTAATTGCATCAAATATGTATCTGACACAAAGAAGCAAGATCATTGCAGAATCAGGCATCTCCACCATCCCCTGTAGAATGCAACTTTTCTGATAATTGCTTCATCTGTATTAAGTCAACCAACATATGCCTTGGCACTTCTGAACCCCGTAATTTTACAGTATAGCAAGCATTTTCTACTTTTGTCAGACTCTGCTTTAGAACTTTCATCTTCTGTCGCAGATCCTTGATATCTCTACCAGATAACATCAAGAACTGGTCATGCAATGTTCTTAAGAAATAGCATATTTCAAGGGCTTTTCCTTGGTCTCCAGCACTTATTTGATTTATACACATTCTCATTAACTCTCCTGTCAGATCTGCAATTCCAAGAATATAGTCAATTGGGGT
The DNA here is from genome assembly GCA_964019065.1 of Catostylus mosaicus. Lineage (NCBI taxonomy): Eukaryota > Metazoa > Cnidaria > Scyphozoa > Rhizostomeae > Catostylidae > Catostylus > Catostylus mosaicus. The sequence goes on from OZ025187.1 coordinate 2,201,279, forward strand.
GAGCAACACATTCATATGAAAATGGGGCACATCACTCTCAGAAGTCCCTTCAAGTAAAAAGTATTTTTCACAGAGATCTTCATATTGCAAAAGCTTGCTTTCTCTTATGTAATGCATAAATGTGACTGCTTCCACAAATTCCTGTAAACCACCAGAATATGCTTTTGCAAATTTGTATGGATCTTCAGCGACTAGTTCCTGTGCAATTTTTGTTAGGTATCCTCTAATTTCCTCCACTTTGGAGTCTGCTTCTTGCAAAACTTTCGACAAGCTTCCATCGTCTGTTGATCTGTGCAACATGAAGATCACTCGTTTGCTACAAATTGTTGTATCTCTACCCAACTTGATTATGCGTTCCCTTTTGTCATGCTTAAGATCGAGTTCTTGCTGGAACGTTAGAAAGTTTTGAATAACAGGAGAGCTTTCATCAGCATTGTCATGCAACTGCTTCTTCATCGTCAGGCTTGATTCAACTTTATCGCTGCCGCTTCTGCGTCGTGGTGCCCTTCCATTGCTTCTTTGACCTCCTTTGCTGATTGGCGAACGATCCATCTCTGCTTATATTACCCAATATTAAGTTGCAACACTCTTCTAACCAACACAGGAAAAGTTCATAAGTTGCAGTATAGCCATGTCATACGTCCGACATGTTTTGGCTGGGTGATCAGCCTTCGGTTCGGGTCCTTCTAGCCCCCTGGACAATGTCCATGTAGCTGTCATGGTAACAGCTCTGCGGAGGAGAATCTTAAACCCACAACATCTGACCCTTTTTCAAGCAAATCTAAAAGATGCTTTAAAAACATTCTTTAGCTTAATTTCTCTGCCTCAGACGTTATGAAAATAAAAGACACTTTTCCCAACACTTTCCAGACAGTCGTGGCTAAATTAAGGCATAGTCTCTCTCTTCCTGTCACCGTCACTTGGAGCCGATCGGTTGCTGAAGACGGGGGCTCAAATCGCTATTTATATTTGCGGAGGACTGGGGACAAGGCGCGATAATGAAGAGAGGAATTGAGAATAATGGCGGAGCCGGTTGCAAGGTAGTTGGCGAGTAGTGACAAAAATTGCGATTCACAATGTGATCAAGCAGTTTTGGCCCCTGGACCTGTAACATTTATTCTTAACGCTCTTCATGTCGGTGTAGCTCATAATTATCCAGTATGTTTTACCATGTAAGTAGCAATATTTTCCGTTGGTAATTTGGGCCTACCATCAGAGATCCAGGGCATGTGCTTTTAGGCCGTGTCCACATATGTGTATCGCTCACTACTTAAGCGCGTTTTTCTACTGGTAATGGACTCGAACTATGATGCATTAAATTTTTATGGGCTTAGATTAATTGAGCATATCATGCTCTAAATGTCTACCTAGTTAAAACGTAGGACAGCTATGGGATTCAGGTTCTTGCCAAAGAAAGAGAGCGAATAACGAAAGAGAAACAAACGTAAGAATAAAGACACTGGAATTTGCATGTCACATGAAAAAGTTGAATGCTTTGTTAGTATCCAGAGTGCATTTCACGCACCTAGCTCCTGAGATCCTTCTTTGGCATGCAGGATGCTCTTTGAAGAGGTTTGGCAATAAAACTAATAGTGAAGAATTGGTGTGTGTTAATTGTTCCATTGCTTGAAAAATTGCTCCTTTTTTAGTGTATTAGACCAATTCAACCATGAGCAGACATAGCATGGAGATTGTGTTGAATGCATACAGTATTTTGGGTCAGTATTCTGCTCTGAATCAAAGCTAGGGCTGGAAAAGGGGACCAGATAGAGTCAAATGGCAGCTAAACACCCTTTCCTGCTAATAATTTAGAAAAATAAAGAGCATGCAAATCTTAGTGGAGAACATGAATTCTCTAGATAAGTGGAGACAAAACAAACATTTAAAAGACATAAAATAAGAAAGGAATAGGTTGAAATGGTATACACTGTGATAAAATTTATTCTGCCTTTTGACTACTTTTTATTAACCAAGCTATTTCTTTAATAGTCTGTAAACAATTATAGATACAACAAACTATCCATACATTATACTAGGCTTGGCCCATGCTTGCCATTTTTGGGCCATGTTACTGTAAATTCTGAAGCATCTTACCTGAATATATCTTACCTTATCTGAAGCATATTAATGAATGTTTTTGTTGAAGTGATAAATTTTGTCAGCCTGGTTGAGTTTTAATTGATCTTTTGTGGTTTTGTATGCCTCTTGTCATAATAATTTGAATTCCTAATTGTCTAGTAGTGCAGAAGAAAGTTATAATTTTGTTGTTTTGTAGATATCACTTGAGCATGATATACTGCTTCACCCTCGTTACTTTGGACCAAATTTGTTGCAAACTGTCAAACAGAAATTGTTCACTGAAGTTGAGGGGACCTGCACTGGAAAGTGAGTTCAAACATTTCAGCCATTATTCATCATCAAGATATGTTTAAAAACATTAAGAAGTTCTATCATTGTGCAATACTGCTTAAACATTTGATATCCCTCCAAAAGCTACTTTACCTAGATATGTCAATTGAAAATTTTGTGATGCTATAAAGAAATCAGAATATGTCAAAAGATACATTGCATTGGGCAATCTGCAAGCACACAAACCAGTGCCTCTGACTATGGGGGGTTGGGTGTGTGGGCTTTTCTGGAAAGCACTATATACCCATGCTCAGTTTAATCATTTGTTTGGGACTTAGATCCTACACATTTTCATGACATGGAGACTTTTACATTAGTTGTAAAAGGCAACACATGTCATGCTTTGTAAATTTTTTCCATGAAAGTTTGGTTGACCATTTGACCATCCATAGTGAGAATGGACTAGAATTCAGTGAGCACTGACTATGACACAATTCAATCTAAAATATTTCAATCATTTATAGTTGTTAGAAAGAGACAGCCCTGAAGCAAAGCGACAATCAACATCTTAAACTTGAAGGTGCACACTTGTACACCCAGTTGGTCCAGGCCCAAGCCAAACTATTAGAGAGTTACAATTGCACTGTCTCCATGCCAACACCACCAATTTAAGGTTCAAACGAAAAAGGAGAAAAAAGCCTGCAACTTAAAAGATGTATGGAAGTTCTGAACTTTGTCACAGCACTAATGAACAAACCAATTCTTCATCAAACTTTGAGACATCCATATTCAAAGTATCCAAGATTTTTCCACAGGATTAAGAATTTTGCCACAGTGTATTTGCAAAAATATCGGCAATGACCTATTTTTAATTGATCTTGCCTAATGTCTCTTGTTTACCTGTAAGAAAATGACTTTAATGGTTGTACTATTACTTTTTATTGTACCTTGCCTTCCTTGTCACAACCACCCCCTAATGACAACATTTTTGTCACTTAGATTAGATTTAAACTGTATCATTTTTCACATTTCTTGATTCATTTTTGTTTCAGATATGGTTTTGTTATAGCTGTAACAACTATAGATAATATTGGTGTAGGGGAAATCCAACCTGGTCGTGGTTTTGTTGTTTATCCAGTCAAATATAAGGTATGAAATTGATTATTATGTTTAACTTTTTGTTTAACAAATAGATCAGTTCTCTTTTCTTAAGTTTATTTCAAGTTAAGTACCTTGATAAATTGCAAATTCTGAGTAAATACCTAGAAACTCTTTTTATTTATTCCTGTCTCTGTCTCTTTTTTCTTCCCATAAAATACCTGCTTTGAAAGTATGATGCCAAAATATATTTGAGGAAATGCAGGAAGTTTGTAAATCATCAAGAAAGAGCAGAAACCCACTCTCTTGTGTTGTTCTGAGAAGGTCCTATATTTCACCATATCCTTTCCATTAAGGCAAGCATTTACCTGCATCCAGCAAGCACTCCTTTTATTGGCAGCCTTTTCCTTTTCATTTAAGATTTTTACTGTTTGCTTCATGAGGTTTATCTTTCTTAAGCATCTCTTTCATTTGATCTTGATCCATTCTTAATGTAGATGTGAAATTTTTTCAATCACCTATATTTATGGCAGTGATGGAGCATTTTGTTCCCATTTTATGTTCTAAACATTTTCAAGAATAAAGTTACAGAAAATTTGTTTCCCAGGCAATAGTATTCAGACCATTTAAAGGAGAGGTACTTGAAGCTGTTGTTACACAAGTTAACAAAGTGAGTCAATTTTTATCATTTAAAAATACTGCTTTATATTTTTTTCTAATAATTGTCATTTGATTCCAAAATTTTTTTTAATTGATAGCTAATTTACTCTTTTATCCATTGAATAAAAAGAATGAGGTGCAATACATGATAAAGTTACAGTTTTGTGGGTGGCAACCATTAGGATATCATAAATAGTGTTTGATACTGTAAATTTCAATTATATACAAAAAGCAGAGGCATAATACAACAAACTGAAAGTACAATTTTTCATCAGAGCTCCTCTGAGCATAAAATTTTTAATAATAGCAATTTGGGAATGGTTATAAGCAACCAGATGCCATTCTAAACCAATTTATGAAACAGGATAGCTCAACTCGTCAGCTAATTGCTTTGACCAATCATCTGAAAAGTCTGAGAGTTTGACAAAAAAATGCCCAAAGAAATTTGAATACAAACCAACAATGAGCAGGTTAAGAGAAAAGTTGAAGTTAATATTAGGTTGAAAGCACAAATATTGAACTTGCTAGTAACTTGTGTCCATGTGACAGTCATTCCAGCACTCTGATTTTCATTAACATTAGCTGTACATTTAGCAACATAGAAGCGAGGTGCATTATCATCAAATATATTTACTGTAACAATAATTATCACCTCTAAATAATCTCTCATTTGAAAGGAAAATGTGTTGATTCTGATTACTGTATTGGTTTTAAGGCACATTAATTTGCCCTATCAATTCAGTTGTTTCTTGCAGAGCTGAAATATGTTATTTTAGAGTCTTTGAAATTGTACAGGAAATGGGAAGCTCAACTTAGCATCAATTAACTTTGGTTATGTGCCTGCTTTTTTGTGCGATTTTTAAGCTTTACAGTTATTCCATAGTAGAGTGAACAGATAACCAGATTGTAAAGCCTGTGTTCCTGTTTGGATCCTTTTAATATCAAACAAAGAAAACATACATTTAGGGATCAAAGTACAGTACAGTTTGAAATTGTTACAAATGTTTAGTTTTTGAATTAGTTCTTTTTATCAGACAGCAGTGGTAATAAAGCTTTTGTTTTACTTTTAGGTCGGCCTTTTTACAGAAATTGGACCTTTATCTTGCTTCATTTCCAGACATGTATGTTCTTTGAACATGATATTACAAGATTTTACATGCTATTAAGTAGAAAATATGAAGGAAAAAAATGATAAACTGAATGTGTAGTATTGAAAAATTTGAACGATTTTTTTCCCTTCATTCTTGAGCTTGATTACTAAGAACAGAACAAGGTGTGATTGTATGTTGGCCTGTTTATTGTTAAAGACATTCAGTGGATGTTTAAGTCTTATCAAAATAAAAAGCCAGTGAGAATCTTTTATAGAACTTTCTCCCAATTGTGTAAATGCATAAACAGTGAAATATTTTCAAGTAAATGATGTTTATGTCCATCAATGATCAGTCTTCAAGTGAATAAGAAGTAAGTATCAATAATATATTTGATTTTTGAAACAAAGTTGCAATTTTCATTATCAGCTTGTTGGCTGTCCAGTTTATTGGGCTTTTGTGGGAGGAATATAGTTAGGAAGCATCTCCTTTCATTGAGCCAATTGTGTAACATTGTAGCAAATGATAATTAAGGCTAAATATTACACAGTAACTCTTGCAAAAGTAAAGTAAGCCCAAAAGCTATCAAGGGATATTCTAATACAATGGTTTGTGACAGAAAAGATGACAGTTGTTCCAAAAGTTATTCGGGAGATAATGAGCATTAAAATGTTTTCTTTATTTGTGCATTGTATATGTAGATTTTTGCCATCTCCCAATTTCATTCCTAGTCTATACCACCTGAAATGGAGTTTGACCCGAATTCAAATCCGCCATGTTACAAAGCTAAAAGTGAGGTAAAGTAGATGTTTTATTTTATGTTACAATCACCTTTTTACTGTTCATTGCTTATTTCCTCATTGAGTTGTACAAATCGAAGTGTTAAAGATTGGATCATGGAATCTGATGGGTGCGTATTAGTTTCATCTCCAATCTTCATTTTGCAACTTTAAGCAAAGTGCCATATGCATATTTAACTCATAGCCCCCTGCAGATGCCATATGGTGCAGTATAAGTTACTGTCATTCAAAAAAAATACCTGGGGCAAAGATTTCAAGATTTGCAAAGTTGATCAGACAACTTCCACTGCAAGTTTGTTAAAACAAGGATATTTCCAGTATCTATGTACCCCCTGCAGCATTTGTTTCCACAGTTATCTGTATGTAACATATGGTGAGTATGTTACGCCATGTCAGCCAATGCTGAATTAATTTGATACATAAATTATATCTATATCTATATCTTGCCTGGAATGCAAGAGACCCTGGTTTGTATCAAGGTTGTGACAGATTTCAAGTTTCTCGATTAATTTAAGAATTAAAATGTTCCTTATTGGACCAAAAAAGGAGAAATCCAGGTTGTTTGCTAGCTTATGAGTTCATTTATTTATGTAGATATATTTGAAAGCTCATACCTTAAACGTTTATACTAATACAGACTAATCAAATAAAATCACTTGATTACATTATTTGCCATTCAAGTAGTTTTTGTATGAATATATTTGAATATCTATTCATATATTAAAAGCGGTTGATCGCGAGTCACGCTTTGAGAGAAATGCACATTCACTCATAGCATATTCATGGGTGCTCTAGTCCCGGCTTACTGGGAAAAGAGCTCTAAATGGTTGGCTGAAACATTATTAAACCTAAACACACGTTGATCACATGGCCAGTTACAACGACTTTATTTCAGTATGATTGGATATGCATACTTTATCGTTGTTGTATCTTGTTTTTCTAGGACCTAGTTATACAGCAAGATGATGAAATAAGGCTTCGCATTATTGGAACTCGGGTGGATGCCACAGATATCGTGAGTGATTTTTCTGCTGTGGATACCTTATACTTTTATTTCAATCGCTTAAAGGGTTTAAATTGAGTATACAGAGAAAAAATGTTATGAAAGTGTAATTTTGATTGTTTTTACAGCACATTCCGAGTGGAGCCTCAGTAACTTAAACATCTTATAGAATAACACTCCACGATATTTAACATCAAGAGCTACGAATGTAATTTCTATAAGTAAACTCTGATGTCTAAGCCTTTATGTATTGCCTAAATCTAACAATTTACCTAATCAAATGAATACCGTGCGCGATTGGCTACTTGTTTAGACCAATCTCTCACGTGCATTAATCTTCACATCTCGTGAATCGCATGTGGTGGTTTATTCCATTTGCTTTTAGGCCTTTATTCAATGTTATTAACTGTCGTATGAAGGAGGTATAAGCGTTATGAGTTGTAATTTATTAGATCGATTAAAATGCCATTGACAGTAGTGACTAGATGACCCTGTGTCTTTCCCTGCTTGAATGGCATAAGTATTGTATAATGTTTTCCGTCTTAATTGTGTAGTAAAAAAAGACTAAGGAGGTATTTTTATGTATGCCAGATAATGTTTGCATTTAATTGCACTGTGTGCTTAACTCGCTTTGCTGTATAACGTTATAACTTGATATTTATGTTTCAGTTTGCCATTGGAACTCTTATGGATGATTATCTTGGTAAGTAAAATAGGCTCTGGCATTTCTTCTTTATCAGCCTGTTTCCGGACTCAAACTATTTCATTGTCTATCTACGCAACGGGCAAAAATGTTTAGTTACAAGATTCAGAAATTTTTTCTGTCTTCTGTCGTCTGAAAGTCCAAGTTGAATCAGCCTCCCTCATAAAAAAATAATATGCGTTGCGCAAAATTTTTCTCATGAGCTACATTCGAAGTTGGTTTTGGTTATTGATCAATTTTATGTCCTTTAATCAGCTCCTTGCTGCTTTATCACTCTCTTTCGTCGCTAAGTCGCTTCACATCCACTTTTCAGATTCAAATACTGCTTAATTTAATCTTAATCTGTTGTCCTTGGTTGTGTGTTTTTGTCATTACTCAGCGGACACCTAGTTATAATTCTTTTAATGTAATTGATTCAAAAATAAATCATTTTGTTTTGCGTTTGAACGTTGAACGTTAAGCTTGCGTAAATAGCCTGTGCCATAAAATTGGTGTAAAGTCAATTGATCAAACTGAAGTCAATTGGTTTAATCAATGAGGTGTTCTGTCCTTTTTTGTTCGTTGAGCTTTCGTCTTTCGTTAATGTTAACCAGTAAGTCTTTTTGCGCTAGATATAACTGAACTGTAGCCAAGCTAAAATACGTTCTGCTAAAATGCTTGAACACCATACTAGCTATACCAATAAACTTGAAATTGATATAAATATATATATATATTTCGAAAGGATGTACATATCAGGTAAAAATATTTCAAAAGGGTGTACATATCAGTTTAAACGAAAACTGCCAACGATATTTGCCCTTAAAACAAAAATCACCAGATCACATTGTCTCTTCCTGCTAAAAATCTTTCCCAAAGATCTGTTTTCATTTTTTTTTCTTAGATAGTTAACTCATAGCCCCCTGGTGCCATTTGGAACTCTTATACAGTTAACTGTAGGAGGAAACGATGCATGGGGGTACATAGATACAGGAAATACCCTTGCTTTAATAAACTTGCAGTGCATGTTATCTGATCGACTTTGCAAATCTTGACAAAGTTACCCCCAGGTATTTCTTTGATTTACAGTAACTTATACTGCGCCATATGGCATCTGCAGGGGGCTATGAGTTAAGAGGTTTTTCATGGCTCTTAAGTTAATGTGGAATTTTTGTTACAGGCCTCATCAGCTGACAAGGTTGGCACGTTGTCTTCATGGCCTCTCATCTTTGGTATAAAACCGCGAAAAAAACTTTTATCACTGACGTTGCAGTGGCTACAATTGTTCTGAACGTTCTCTAATGTGCAGTGCACACAATATTCTGACAAGAATGTATGTTCGCCGTAGCTAAATCTTGGTTAATGTTTACACAGTGGATCAACTTAAGTAAGACCTAACCAGGTATGTTACTCCATGCCATGTTTTAAGAGGAATTGATTGCACATCTCTCATTAAATGACGCGTTTGCGCTACTAAAATGTGACTTAGAATGCCACGTAGCAACAAATATGTGCCCTGCACCAGGCCGTTTCTGAATTAACAGCCTACCCCCTGGTATATGCTTGAGAGAAGTGGATCCGCTAACGATTTTAATCAAAATAGAATGATGGTTTATCTGTGTTAATCATTTCCCGTTCTCCTTTCTGTAGCAAAGTCATCTATACTCACTGCTGATTGCCACAACTTAATAATCTTGAATACGTTTTTTGTTGCTAGTTTTATTTTGTAATTTATATCTCCTTTTATTCCATCATCAAAAATAGTGAATCGTCGTGTAATAAAAGCAATCCTTTATGTAGATTACGATAAAAATTTGGATAAAATATCGTAACAAGTAGTTATATAATATTGCCGATCCAAATGTTGCTTCTTAGATTGTTCTCCAACTGTTCTTCAAACACCAATGTACGCTCATTGTTATGCGTCATATTTTACTGATCTTTAACCGCTTGTCTCATTACCCCACTATAAGCATCCTTTATATTAATTTGCCGATATGCACCCCCTTTTTTCCCTCCAATCTTCTATTAGAGACACTAGAGTACTGGACAAGCAGCAAATTACAAGGCATGTGTCACAAGCAGTAAAAGTATGAAAGCAGCACCTTTGCTAGGCACTCTATCATAGCAATTGGCCAACTGCAATCTTTGTAGACTTCCACAAATTACTGACGTCCGCAAGTATTTTCGGATATTACCTGTCATTCCCTTTCGCAAAGATCCGATTGTATGGTCGTCCCTACCCCATAAAAACTGAATCAGTAAAATTTTTATTTTGTGACTTTTTACTTTCTTCTTGAAGTAAATGATTTAGTAAAAATGAATCTAACATCACTGCGCTTTGATATTCTTGATTACATCTATTGACGAATTTTGTCAATGACTTTTTGTAACTGTTGTAGAAGTAATACAATCTATACAGTATTTTATTATGCCGATGAAAGTATCAAGATCTTGTATTCCTGTCTAATTTTTCTTCGGATTTAGTCTGCCTCATTAAATAAGACTTTGGGCTTTTTATCTTTGGGATCTACTCAATATAACATTTCAGATACCATCATTTTCTAACAACCGGGGAATGATAAGTAATTTTCTTGGGTTTCTTAATCCCAAGGGCTAATTAGGTACCCCCGGGTTTATTAAGAAACCGATTTTGAATTTCAAGGAATGAAAAATGGTTTATGAACTTTTATCTATGGGGAAATAAATTTTTATTTTTCACCAAGCTAATGCCCTAAGTTCGTTCTTTTTTTTCAATGAGAGGGTTTTTCATAAATCCCTCCTGTTTAATAAGAGCCTGATAAAACGTTTCATCTGCCATTGCCCCTTCTTTGAGTCTTGGTTATGAAACCTTTTGCCCAATTATAGTTCTAAAGAGATAACGTACATTGTAATATATTTTGTAACTATAAGTGAGACCCCCAAGAGTTTCAAAATTTTATTTGGTAAGGAATTGTCCAAATATTTTGTCAGCAGGTTTTTGAGACTTTACAGCCCCCTCCCCCTCATCAGCTTTTGTCAGCCGACATTTATATTGAAGTTTTCCAGTCGAGCAACAGCATTCAAACTTCGGATCTCACGTTTACTCTGTTTAAACAACACCGTTGAGTTTCCACTATAAAACAAACGCTGATGCAATTAGTTTTGAAGTCTTCAGGTGGATGGAAATCCAAAAAAAGAAGTAGGGTTAAAGGACAAAAAATAAAAAAATACTATCAGTAGCCCTTACACCGAGTTAATTACTTCTTCAAATAAAATTCTCACAAATGCTGACGTAAATTTATGACCTGACACCCCACCCCTCTGATTTTCAAGTCAGCTTTGGTCAGATATTTCATATCCCTCCCCTTAAAGCCGCTAACATAATACGTGAATGTCATGACATCAGCCGCCGCAGGTCAAGTTATGAATAAAGCAAAGTACAAAGAAAGACAATTCCAGGTATAAAAAGCATTTTCCAAATATACAAAATAATCTCATTGATATATATTGATCTTACTATAATCAGTTACGAAAATAATATGACAAAATCTGTTCCTATTTTTCAATATAAAAATAGTATAAAATTCTTGCAATGTAAAAAGATATTCTATTGTATAAATGGAAAAGATTTAAAACTTGAAATTAGACCCGACCAAGATTTTCACTACATATAATGCGCTTGGTGGGTGATGGTACATATGCCCTAAAATACCCCACTTCTTGGCAAGAAAAACATACCCAGAAGCAGTCTTGTTTTCCTGTGATTAAGAACTTTTCCTTATTAAATAGTATTTTGATAAAATTTTATGCGAACCTGCAACATTTTGCTCTGCATATCAAATCTTAGCCCGCCTTTACATAAAAGGCATTTAACAAAGTTACGGTATCACATTGTTCGCAAGAGTTTTGCTATGTTGTCCTTAAGAATTTTATTTTCTGGTTCGATTTCCAATGCTTTTTCATAGAAATGCTTCGCCTCTATCTTAAAACCCTAAAAAACACAATAAAAATATACGTTGAACTTAAGAGAAGCAAAATAGCTCACAAAATGTATATATAGTTGAAAACAATTCTTGGTAACATTATATTAGAATATATTGTCCAAATAGTTTACAATTTGAAAATCTCTATGAGGGTCTAAGAATATTTTTCCATGTGATAAGGCATATGATTACGAATAGGGCGTATTTATTCAAATTGATAATTGATGTCTGTATAGACTTTCTTCCATCAATCTGTACAATTTAATACAACTGTTTATTTCAATGTTCGTAAGGGTCTATTGTAAATATGTTACCCCTTTGCCTTATCTTAGTAGATATATATAGATAGAGGTACTTCCTAATGCAGCATATAGCAAAAGGCAAACAAGGACTGATCTCTATTGTGTATCTGAATATTCATTTACGTGGAGTTCTGAATGTGGTGGTGCGCCGGTTCGAGTCAAGGTTGAGGCTAAGAAAACTGAACAATTGGGTAGCACTCTTGTGGACAGGTTATACACAATATTTAGGATCATATAAATTTTAGTAATTGAAGTCCTCAAAAGTTTCAGAAATTTTACACGTTTTTGTGCAGTTATTGCATCAACAAATTTCTTTTCATTCTATAATACAGAGCACTTACTTTCATGTGATATATAACACCAATATTCTGTAAGGAACTAAAATGCTTCGGGTTCAACCTTGCAGCATCCTTGTAGCTCTGAAAACGAACAAAACATCTATGAAATTGTTTAGTACTGTGTGAAAAAGATTTTAGCATGATAGACTGCATTGTTCTCACTTGAGAACGCTAGTATTGAAGCGAGTGTTGAGAAAAGTATAAGAACCGTGAAATGATTCCTTTAGAGTACTACGAATTGTCAGAAAGGGCTTGGGTCAAATTGAATGAGATGACGTTACAATATAGCATTTTGTAATCTCCTTACTGTTGAAGAAATTTTATTTTCAATTATTGAGTTCTGATTCGAAGTCCTATTGAAAATTTCGGCTTAATCATAAGAAATCTGGGACTTCAATACAGAAAACTAAGCACTTCATTATTTTTATACTAGATGCAAAGCAATTTTCAAGCAATTTTGGTCTTACACGTGATTCATTGGAAAAAATGGCAACAGAAGAACAGCCACATAAAACTGCAAGAAACTACGATTCTTTTCGCAATTTTTCTGCCTTTCACCAAGACCAGGGTTTGAATGTCCAGTTAAGATAGAAAAAGTAAAATTCACTCTTCTTCTCCATTATAAGAAATTATTAGCAAAAGCAGACTTATAAATCTGTAAATTAAACTGAAAAGTCTTTTAATTCATTCGTTTACGGGGCACTTTATTCCCAACATTCAAGAGTATAGGTATACTCCAAATAATCTAATAATCTAACGAAATATCATATATAGTCGAAATAATCTCATGGTATGCACTTTTGTTTGTGTCTATATTAAAATGATGCTTTTGCTTGAAAAAATATTATTTCTGTTTAAAACACAATGCAAATGTTTGAGAGGGCACTAGCAACGTACTCTGAAGTTGGCATAGTCGAGAAGGTAATAACAAAACTCACTTCTAAAGCAAGATCTAAATTGTTCAGATCTCTAAGTGCATTTGCTTTCATAAAATGCAGTTCATAATCATCTGAATTAGAATCTAAGCCAACTTTCACAGCATTTAGAGCCTAAATAAAAAAGGAAATTTACAATGACTTCATAACAATAAGAAAGGAAAAACAGGGGAAACAGTGATTGGTTTAAAAAATAAGGCAAAACTAATTGATTTTCCTGCATCACTATTTAAAATAAAATATTTACTCTTGCTATTTGATTTTATTTTGGTAACAAAGTAGCCCTCCGGGTAAAAGGTATAAATGAATACAATATATTAATAAAAAGAGATAACAAAATACTACTTTGAACAATGATTATAAAAATGCAATTATGAAAAAGCATAGATATCAAAGTTTATAAAAGTGTTATTTTTCTTGATTAATTATGTACATCAATGAAAGTGAGCATTTGAATTTTTGTGATTAATTTCAATTTTTCAACTTAAAATATTACGTTCAATTCTTTTCAAAGCTGAGTCCTATTATCAGACACTTGAGCTTTGAACATCCATTAAATACACCCCCTTCAATTCATGAGGATGAAAGTTTGCGTCAATTAGCCAAAGCAAAAGCCAATAAGATATGTGAAGCAGGGGTGGTGCCAGCGGGGGGCAGGGGGCTGTAGCCCCCGTCGGGGAAAATTTTTATGCCTGTCGGGGAATTTTTAACGAAAAATTTCATTCTTATGCTTAGAAAAATACCCTCTATTCTGTTTTATAACCCCCTTGTCGGGGAACCTAGCCACCTGTCGGGCAAATCCTGGCGCCATCCCTGATGTGAAGTAACTTTTCATATAATTCTCTTTCTTTTGCATACAAATTTTTATGACTAACCATTCTACCATAATCCAATTTCTTATTTTTATGGAGGCGAAAAATTTATGCCTAGCATGCTAAAAAGTGTTCCGCTTCCTCTTGCTGTTTTGAAATAATTGACCTTGATATAGCATAGACCTACCTCGCTAGGTTTGTAAGTGGTCATCAGAAAGTTAACCAATAACTTGGCGATACTTGAAGAATACGGCAACATATTTTGTGCATCTTTCAATAAATCAACAGCATCATCCTTTTGTCCCTGCTCAAAAACGGCCGTTGCCTAGGTTTAAACAAAGTAAGATTAAATATGAATTGTCTTTGCATTGATGACAAATGAAGCAATTCGTTCGCACAAAAGAGCTAAACATTGCCTTAGATGAGTACGTCCAGACATTGCTTCTATGCTTCATCAAAACCTCAGCAAAATCCAATTCTAATTTGTTAATTTACTAATCACATCGTAAATAATACTTAGCAGCATTAAAACTAACGTTAGAACTGGAATGTTGAATCTACATTTTACTTAATTTAACAAAGTATTAATAGGTAACTTTTCTAAATATCTTTTGTAAAATTAGATGCAAAACAGGAAGAAAGCAAGTAAGAAGAATACAAAATATATAATATAGTCAATGGTTAGACATTCAAGTAATACCTTTGTTCTGTTGTTCTCCTTTAAAACTATCGATATATTCGGCGTCCCTAACCCACATCATATGGCTTGGGAGTATAAAACTCAAAAAGTGCTACCATGTAAACATGAACATATAACATGTAAATCACGATTGAGATCTTATACCAAGTGCTGTCGTAAAAACTTAAGCTAGGCTTATGATGGTTACGCTGGGTGGCGCAGAGCAGCGCCTCTCGCCAAGAAGTCATGTTGATCGACGACACACCATAGCTGAGATGGCCACAGGAGCGACTCGTTGCTTTGTGCCAGAACTGAAAAAGTGTTGACCTGTCAGCACCGCCGTTTAAGCTAGTTTAAGTGCATGATGCCTGTTGACTGAAGTTGAGCTCATCCGCGTATTGAAGGAACATATTTATCATACGACTGGGCGCCATACAATCCTCTTTATTTGGTAAACCAGTGAGTTTTCACGCGCTATGTTGCACCAGATTATAATGTTACCTGTAGCAGGACCATCAAAGTTGAACCTGACCTGACATGTTGAGTTGATTACAAACATATCCTCATCTTCTGACTTTCTAACTAAACTATATGTTGTTAAAACGTGCTATAATCAAAGGATAAGGCTAAAGATTCCTGTAATATTTTTCTTTGCTCTACCTAATGAGCTATACTTTTTTATCCATAAAAGCATGAGCTGTCTTAGGTTTTCCTAAGTAGGGCAATTTGCTCATCATTTCCTTCATTAGATAAAACATTTAAAGAAAACTTACATGGTTTCTGATGTAATCTTCGTTTCTTGGCTCATACTTTAAGGCTTCCGAAAAGGTAAGTTCGCACTCTTTGAGTCGTCTTGTTTGATACAAAAGAACTGCCAACAAATTAAGGGTATTGGCGTCTCTGCCAAGTTTTAGCGCTCTGCAAAAATGAGGTTTGAGTCTTTAAAAATTACAAATATTAGCACAGCTTAATACCGTGGAACATCGATTTGAGGCATTTAGTCATGATAAAAGATGAATGGTGCTTCCAAATACACTAGTTTATGAATCTATAGTCAACACATTACTCTCGATCCTACATTGATCACAAGAATATTACTGCCTTTTGAGATTGTAAAGCTATCTGCAAACCTAGGTGGCCTTTTCCCTTTTTCAATAACTGTTTATATGTGATTACGAGAATTTTGAAAACCTTGCTGATCTGATTTGTTAGGACACAGGATCGTCACTGTTCAAATCTATAACCAAAATTCCAAAGGCTTTCCGGGCAAAAAGTTTGTTGTTGTTTGTTATTGTTGTTAGTTATCATTACCATTTCACAATTGCACTGGATCAGCTATTCGACATTGATCTAGTAGCCTGCCGTCTATCCTTGTGCCTAAATCTCTTAACTCCTCATTTTAAAAGAGGAAGCAGAAAACGAAAAAAAGTAGAATCAAAACCATAAAATGCTACCTTCGATAAATAATTTCTGCTTCTTTGTACTTCCCCATCGTCTTAAGCTGGCGGCCATAATTAACCAACGAAATTTTATGCTTTGGTTCAATTTCAATTGCTCTTTCGTAAGCCTTTAATGATAACTCGCCTTGACCTGGAAATTGCAATTTAAAATCATTTTAGAAAAATTAACTCTGTATACGGGTTTAACAATTCGCACATTTTTGATAATGTATCCAATACATATTTTAAATATCATTTAATGTAATTAAAATTTTAAGCGGAGGTCCTTATTTATAGTGGATTGGGCGCAAGGTTCATCATAAAATTACATATGCTTCATTAATCTGAGCCACTGTCGTTCTCCAGCCCAGCTCTATCTTGCGCCATTTATGCCTGTAATATCCACACCAACATTATCTTTGATTGTTATTATTAATATATTTAAAGTAGGCTACATAAAAAGCATAGCTGGATTAGAGCTAATTTAAGCACACTATTTACAGTTACATTATTATAATAAAACAAATATTAAATATTAGAAGAAGATAAAAAAATGGTAAAAACCTATCCTGTTATGATGTCAGTTGGACGGGGCTGTCTCTATCACCGTAAACTGCTCCCATAGAAGTTCACAGCTGATATCTTCCCTTGTTAGCACGAGGACAACAAAGGGCATTTTTTTATTTATTGATAGCTATAACTAACGTTTCTCTACACCAGAGTTTCTCGAGGACCCAGTCAGTTATTCCTTTGGCATAAGCGTAATCCTCCTTAACCCTTTCATGCCTGGAGGAGCCATATGAACCTCTGATATTCAGCAAGAATTGGTCACTTTTTAGGAGGAGGGGCTAATGTGTCAATAGCTTGATATGTAGGTCCACCTTTGTAAGGCTTCTTTGCTCCAAAATCATCAATTGCAGTGGGAGTGAAAGTTTAAAATAGATTAAAATGAAAGAAAATGTGTTTTGGGTTATGATTTGCTGTGAAATTGTAACACACAAACCAGGTTTGCATGGGATCATATAATACTTACCTAGGTTGCCCAGGAAATAAGCATAACTGTTGAAAAAGTTTGCATCAGTACACTTAAGAGATGCTTTGTAGAAAAGATCGGCTGCCTTTTGTGTTTCTCCTAGTTCATGGAGTACTTCAGCAAGAACTTGTACACCGTCGTAGTAGTTAGGTTTAATACTGAAATAAATAAAATAAAAGACTCGATATAATGACATATCAGATTATTCGTAAATGCGCAATGGTTCCAGTCTATCTGCAAAAGTCAGTTAATAATTCAAGGCTAAACTTTAAATTACAATGAATACCCTTGAAATCATTCATAGCCAAAACATACAACTGATGCAAGGGAGAGGACTTGGGAGAACATTGGGCAAAGGCTGAGTATATAAATACTCTTTTAATCACAAACATACCTTAAACAATACTCCAGTAGTTTTTTCGCGTCTTGTTTCTTGCCTTTATCTCTGCAAAAAAGGCAAGCCAAATAACAGTTTACTCAAGAGTAAAGACAAATGCAACAAAAAACAGCGATTCCTGGGCACCAAAAATGACAGAAAGTGTAAGGGACATCCTAAGTAGTCCTTCCAAGGGTACATTGTGAGAACTATAGGCATATGAAAAGAACTTCTTCTTGGATAAGTCTTTGGCAAAATCAGTGAGAATGTCCAAAAACCATCCAAAAACAATATTGCCTGAGAATGTAAATGAAAGTAGCTGGCATCACAATGAACCAACTCTGTAGTATTATGCAGGACAGAGAACAACGGAGAAGCTACGTTAGGTGTGCCAAGGTTGGTCAGCCCAATGAACAACCCGTTTAAGACAATAAGAATACAAATGGTAAATAGAATTCACCTATAAAGCGTTGCAAGATTGTACATGGCTTTGTAATGATACGGATTGTGAACTAGAGTCTGTTTGAAATGATACTCAGCCTCCTAAAAAATTAGCAGTTAAAGGTTATAACAATCAAGATATTCACTGCAGCTTGCAGAGAATGCGAGAGAATTTATGACGTCACTACACCATAAAAATCTATCTTAAAAAATAATACATTCTTTTATAACGATCCACTTTTTATGAAAGCACCATTCAAGGGAAGCGCCTTGGATTGAATGCTGGGAGGAATGTAGAGCAAAAAAATGCCTAAAATTAGGCGCTTAAAAGGTTAGATTGTCCTGCAACAACTTAACGGCACTTAATTGATAAAAATATAATTTTGCCAATAACTCAAAATTTCCCGCCAGACAAACCGACTAGGGGCTGCAACCCTTGCAGAAACAGATTATTGCGTGCAAATATTGAACAAATCAATGTTTGGGTACCAGCAAAAATAACATAAAATTCAAGCCTAAAAATATCCTATCCCATATAGAATACTTGGTAATATGAAATAAAACATCATAATCTTGTCAGATTTGCTTCGTATTCCTTCCGCCTTTCGTTGCTCCTTACATCCATCTTGTATAAACGTCACCGCATGTGTTCTTTGAGAACACGGCCTGCTATTTTGTTTTCTACTTTACTTGTAACTAGAGATAAGCCTCGGGTTTTGGCCAAATATTTCAAAATGGCCACTGACGCCAGTTGGTGATATAAATTTTGCAGCAAACGTATTATACTTTGAAGTGATTCATAAGTTTGTAAACCGGACAGACAATGTAATCACTTGCCTTGTTTTAATCAAACAGAACGCCAGTTTAGTAAACTCTCTTAATTGAAAAAGATTTACTCGTCTAGCAATGTCAGAAAGCTATGAAATACAGAAACCTATCTTCGCTTCCTTCAAGGGAAAAGTATTAAGATAAGATAGTAAATTTTCTATATCGTAAATTAAATCTAGGTTTAATTTCCATGTATCCTTTTTATTTGTAGCATGACCCCTGGTAAAGCAATTCTCGTGAATTGACGGGGCAACTCGCCTTAATAAAGTAAAATAGAAATATCTTGAATTTGAATGATAAGACGCAAGCGTTGCTCATAAGATGAAAACCATTATACATGCATGTATTTCGTCCAATTCATGAACCATCCGTGTGGTATAAGACGGGCCAGCTAGGCTACTGAGATCTCCGAGATATGAATATTGTATATTTCAGTCAATTTTTTATCTCAGAACGATAATGCTTCAGTACTCGCTTACACAATTGCTGTTCTACACAAGATAACAGGACAATATCGCACCATATTTCTGACCTGTTATATTCATCACTAATCGATGCAAGCTAATTATTGCAAGGTATCTTGTAATATGAAAAACTGGGTACAAACCTCAGACACACCTAACAATGTAGCAAGGTTATTGTGTGAGCTTGCATGCTTTGGGTACAACCTGTTTGTAAAATTAAAATAGTTGCTAAAAAGTGTTTCAGCAAGTAAGCAATTATGACGTCACTGTATGAAAACGAGGCTAGGGAGTGGGGAAAACGGATACTTTTTGAAGGTAGTAAGCTTAAAAGCGTTTTCAAGTAGCGATTATCTAGATATACGGTGAAAATGTATGTGTGATCTCCAGCTTTTCCGAACAAGAAACACTATAGTAGACATGCGTTAAAGAACCGAACACGTTAAAATGTACCAATCAGAACGAACCAACCAGAACGAATCAATCAAAACGCAACAATCATAATGAACCAATCAGAACGAACCAATCATAACGAACCAATCATAATGAACCAATCAGAACAAACAATCATAACGAACCAATCAGAACGAACCAATCATAATGAACCAATCAGAACGAACCAACCATAACGAACCAATCAAAACGAACCAATCATAATGAATCAATAAAAACGAACCAATCAAAACGAACCAATCAAAACAAACAAATCAAAAAGAACCATAACTAACCGTATCGCAGCCTTGTAATGACTAATAGCTTCATTTGTTCTGCCATTATCTTTCATTAAATTAGCATAATTGTAGTGGGCCTTGGCGTTATGTGGTAGAGTTTCGATGCCAGATCTTGAAGCAAAATAAAATCATCATTATAGACACGAGGAATGGCGCTCTGGGGCTCTGCCCACAAAAATCATTCTTAATTAAACCCCGTCATGGGAAATCAATCATCGTTTTGCATAATCAATTGACAAATCATTCTTAGGACGTGGAACGCAGCAGTAGAGACCAAATGCAACCAAGTTTCCAAATAATAACAACTAGATAAAAGCTATAGAATAGCTGAATGCAGCCTTGGAATACAACGGCCTTTGTTTTTGTGAGGAAACTCGTCGAATGATGTCGGAGTTTCTATCTATCTGCCTTTCATACAAAAGGCCACTGAATATGTTTTATCAATAAACGGGAGATTCATCGTTGTCTAAGATGTCTACACGCTTTCAAAAAGGGCAGCTTCTATTCACCATTCAAAGGTTGACCTAGTGTCGTCGATTCTGCTTTGCATGAACACAGACATGTACAGAAAAGTACAGAAACAAGGTAACATAGACGTATAGAAAAGCACCTTAAGGATTCATATTGCTATAGTTCAGTCAACCTTGGCTCAAAAATAGCAGTTTTAATATATCCATCTATACCTCATAAGCCAGAAAATAAAGTTTTCAAGAAAATTACAAAATCCAAACGGATTCAAGAAAATAGAAATTTTACCGAAAAAGTGACTCTCTATTTTTCCAAACTCCATTTCTATCGATGGTTCGGAAGGCAAAACTATTTAACAAAACAGCAGATGCCGCTATAAGAATCATTCTTTGTGTTGACCTTCCAGATTTTTGTCCTGTTGCCTCGTCTTGACATAAAGCAGCCTCTTTGTGATTTGAGGTTCTGTTTGCAGCTAAATGCATACTCTTAGTTTGGGCTTTACCCAGCATTAATGCTATGATATCAAAGCCATGACCAATCAAAATGCAATAGCCAAGACTACAATAAATATGCATTCGTTATTGCAAGTGACAAAGAAAGGCAGGATTCTTTTAAACCATTCACTAAGTGCTTTAAGATTGCATAAAATTTAAAACAAGTTTATTGCCGGGAGTACATTTGACCATCTGGTGTACCATTTACATTTGTTTTGAAAAGCTGTCGGGGATAATGCCCTGACAAGAGCTAGCAATTGCTGCGAATTTGTGAACAAGGGCTGATGTAATACCATTTGACGGGCTTGTAAAAAACGATATCAGGAACAACCTGTGTATTTCAATTTCATCTTATCAATGGTGCTTTTTCTGTTTGTAGGACTGAGGGACCTGGCCTTGATTCATAGAGTGCTTGATGGATGTTTTATAAAAAAAAACGGTTTGTTCATGAATTGACAATGAACGCCATAACCTTGAGTGATGATTACGATGAAAGGAGTAGTGTTATTCTTTCAGTTGGAGCAAAATATGCATGGCGCCCATTTCCTATTATGCATGGACTTAAATATTTCGTCTGAAATGAACCGTTATTCATAAAAAGAAAAAATATTTCTTTGCAAAGCCCATTGTTCATCTCCAAAGATAATCTGAAATTGTAAATGATTCAGAATTGTACGAAAAAGCAGCAAGATCATTAAGAAAACTGGACAAACTTCTCTTTCCATTACTGAAGATTATGAAGCAATAATGATGAGAGGTGAAAGAAATGTTTAGCCTTGCTCATTAAAAATAAAGTGCTAGGAGAAATTGGGGATCTTAATGGCCTAAGTGACGTTTCTATCATGTCCATAACCCCCCCCCCCTTCAGGAAATACATGCTCAATATTAGGACTGTTTTGTTCGTTCTGGAAATCTATCAAATATCGATGTTGATCCTTTCAAAGCTATTCCGAAAGATAAGGTTTTTATCATTGACTGAGTCTTCCTCTTAATGTGATATACAACCATTTCATCAGACGTAAGAGGCTTTTGTTTAGATTAAAGAGACTGCTAGTTATAATTCCTGGATTGATAGCACAACGGCTGCAAAATCATTTCAATAACTTAATATCTAGAACTTTAAATAACACCTATGAGGAAAAACGAGCTCGCTTGGACAATCATCCGAACATTGTTATCAGTATATCATGTGTTATTGAGCAGTCTGGATTTTCCTATGATTGTATCACACATATTGTCTTGGATATAGCATCTTTTGTGGGCTCGAGGTATTAGAAAAGTTTCAACTGATGTACAAACCCGTTATCAAGCCTGTGAAGTGCACTCTACAAACCGAGCCTCATACTGGCACAAAATAGAATAGACTAATATAAGAATCGCGAAAAGGTAAAAGTTCAAAAGTAACCATTACCAAGACAATACCTTGGGATGTATAAAATTCTCTCAGCGACGACAAAACCAACTCTAAAGAATAAATTCGACGCAGGCAGGAATGGAATGACAAGAAGTGCAAAACCGAGCACTGGAACTTTTTGAGACTTTGGCTAAAAGCAAGTAAACTATTTATAGCAATTTGACGGAAATCAAAAATAACATCTTAATATCAAATGTTCTTTTTTACAAAAACGTCAACGATTTCTTTTATAAGTTTCCCAAGAACACTTTTCTGTGTTAAATATGGTACATGGTCTTCTTGGTAATACATTTATATACTTTCCATGAGGGTGCTAGCCAGTTTTAAAAACAACAAAAAACAGGTTACCATGGTGAGAACTGTACGTTAAAACTAAACTGGGATCCCTTGACTATTTCATTGTGCCTGTGCGGCGCAGTGGAGTAGATGGAGGGCTCTGAATATGGAGGGTGCTGAATATGGAGGGTTCTGAATATGGAGGGTTCTGAATATGGAGGGTTTTGAATATGGAGGGTTCTGAATATGGAGGGTTCTGAATATGGAAGTAGGCAGCTTGAGCAATGGTTAAGATTAAAATGTTTTTCGCTTGGTAGCACCCTTATGGATAGAATTTACACCATGTCAGCCAATGCCTATTGTTATTAAACTCAGCAGCTTGCAAGCAATTGGATTTCTCCTTGCCTGCTATGGCTATGTGGGCGACAGAACAGTGATATCATTGGATACACCAAGGAGTTATCTATCTGTTAAAGATTTCACTGTATTTGCGAAGTCCTTAATGACAAGAACAAGCGATTAGCGCCATCTCTTCTTCCATTTTCCAACTTGTCTATAAAAAGCTTAAAAATTAAAGTTGATCATTGATAAAAATTATTGAAAATAAATCATTGATCACATACGCTAGTCTCTGCAAATACAGTCTTCAAGACCAGAGCTGCCAATAGAACAAAAGTAAACGTCGTTTGTATATTTCGTGTGTCTGTGAATGACTCCACTAAGGGTATACTGCCAACCTGCCAATCATATGACAAACAAGCTGGCAGCAGCAGCAACCATAAATTGAATGCACAGAGATAAAAGTACGTCATAAATCTCGTTGTGATACTTTTGGAAAACGAGGCTGGGTTATCTTCTTCATTAAAAGCAGGTAATTGACCCTTCATTATGTACAATCGAAAAGCCATTGCAAGGATCACCTAAAAATGACGTAGAAAAAATTGAATAGGAGTTTGTGGCGTTTAAACAAAACAGCACAATTTCCATAGAATTGGTGCCCTGCAGGACACTGTGCTGCAAGCCTTTGCTATTAAATTATCTAGACATAGGCCCTGACGTCATTCTAAGCAGACATATAAAATATAAAATATTTACAAGCTCATTAAGTAGAAATGTCGTTTATATATTATAACTCAGCCACATTGAGGCTTATGGCCACATACGGGTGAGACGCCCTTCAAATTGTAAAGTTACAAAGAAGATAAACAAGGGAAAAATGCATTGAAGACTAATCAATGCAACTCACTTCACCATATCAGTAGGGAGTGCTTTGTAAAGCAAAGGTTTCTTAGTGTGATGCGAGGCCTGGTCGTTCAGCATAGCTGAATCACTACGAAGCTGAAACTCTTCCTTTTCTCTCTTTCGTCTAATAAGCTCCTTCACAGTGATTCAGCTATGCAGCAACACTATGCCTCGCATTGGCATTGGAGAGTAAGTATGGTGAGAATGTTATCAATGGTACAATAGGTAGGGCGTATAAATAATGATTCAAAAGTCGTTGGTTCCAAACCTATCCGTGTTTATTCCAAGAATGGTGGACCGGGGCCAATATTTCACATGAAGTGTTATAGTTTTCTTGTCAGTCTAAACGGGAATTTAAAATGTACCGGGAATTTAAATGAGCTTGATGCAAAAAAAGTGATACAGCAGATCTAGGAAAGGATAGCACTTCTAAAGTAAGGGGATTTCTTTGGAAGGTACAATGCCTTGACGAGGTGACTTATCCAAAGATAAAATGGCTCCGTGACATAGAAGAATTCCTTGTCACAACAAGATGCCAAATGATACATTAAAGCTAGAGTACCTTGGCAGTTTCAGAAACTTTGAAAAATTAGTGTGCATGATCTTAAAGCAAAATCTGCTAGACATTAATGGGATTAGAAATCATTTTCAAAAATTGAGATAACGACATGTACAAACTAACATCAAGCCAGACTTACCGAGACACTTAGTATCAAAATCTTTTGTAAAGATCTTCTAAGCCTTTCAAAACCAGATAATTCTAAATTCTTCGAAATGAAGCTGTAAAGAAAATTGAAGATTCATTAATCGCCCCAATGTTATCATTAGAGGGTAAATTATATTGCTGCAGGTGGAAGCAAGTCAAATCCAATATCACCAATCACTCTAAGACAAGATACGATCTAATCAAGTTATGACCTGGTCATGAATATGAGACTGTATAAAAGAAGGAAGGTACAGGGACGCCGGAGCATATTTTCGAGTGAGGGGGCTTTGAAGATTGGGTGTGGCCCTAATCGGGCGTGGTCACTTAGTCCATGCTTGCGCTCCTTAGAGATCGATAAAAAGGTGAAGACATGCCCAAGCTTTGTGATGGGGATAATGGTCAGTAGCACCCAAGTGCAATAGGCATAAGTTAAAAAGCCACTTGTGTACTTTGATTAGAAAGCTATGCCTTCAACACAACATATCGGCAAAAAAGTGCGGGGGCTACAGCCCCCCGGCTTCGGCGTGCCTGAGGTATATCTCTTCACTCCTAAGTTCTGACAGATTTAACAAGCGGACTAGGTTTAGTGATGTCTGTGCAATATTGAACCTTCGTCGCTCCATCCAGTATCCTGGAAAAAGGTTCAATACTTAAACATTTTCTTCTTAATATCTAAAGACCTTCATTTTTGGTCTCAAAATCTTACACATCAGAATACTAACTTATTTCATAAACATATGGTGAAGAAATGTCACTAAGATTTTGCCCTAGTTATTGTCCAGATAGATTTTGTTCCCGGTTAACTTATTACTTCAACCATTGCTTTTAAAGATTTTATATTTAGCTAAAAAGACGTGTTTCAGCGAAGAAAGGCCTTGTCATCAGCTTTTGGCAAATGATTCTATCCGCGGGAACGCTAACCAAAAGGCCACTCTTATCATAAATCAATATCTTGAATTAATGGATGCATGTAAGTACAACTTTAATTTACTTCATGTCCTGTCGGGTGTTTAGAAGTCTCCCTTTATTAACAATGAGCACCTGATGAACTCTTTGACCAATAAAAGAGATTTATATTTTATGTGAACATGAGCAAAAAAAGCAAAATGAAATGAAAATCAATAATAACTGTAATCTATTGAGCATGCTAAGAAAATCTGAAAGAGTTTATCGTCAAAAACCTCACTCTTCTATACTCCCAACAAATCAAATATGCATGTTTAGAGCGTGATAGAATGCATCTCTCTTGCCTGGGGTTTTACAAAGCTGAGAGTCTAGAGGTCTAAACACTTAAAGGTCTTCAGTGTTAAAGAAATAACTGAGAACAACTATTGTTTGGACAATCTGCTCTACCAGGACCCAACAAAAACATATAGTTAAGTGAGTAGAAAATCCCTTTGGAAACCCAATTTCGTTTTCTTTGTGATAAAACTGTATCAATTCGCACCATGAAATTTTGTTCCATATATATGATTTTCCAGTTAAAAACTCATCTAATACGGCATCCCATAGCATCAACTCATGATTGAGTTCCTGCGGCGCTGTCTGCCGAATTATTTCTAAAATGACTTGCGATACAAAAAAACGAAGCAAAAGGACTCAAAACAGTGAATTTCGCAAGATTAAGAAAAGCAATAATAAACCTGAACTCCTTCAAGCCGGTGCGCAGAATCAGTATTATGTGATAATCAAATCATTATTGTTAATTAGCCTGGAGAGTAGATATTTTTCCAAGAAGCTCCCAATTTTGAAATGGCAACATATTCTCTAGTATGTGCTACAGATGGTGAAACTGGAATCTATTTAAAAACTATTAAATGGTTGTGATTTGCCTAATTCATCATTGCCAAAGAGAAAACACTATAAAATCTTTTCATGGTTGCTTTAATTTATCAACTTCCCTCCAGTGCTTTCATAATAGAAAAAGCAGGCGAAAGGCGATGAAGAAATTGAAAATGACATTGGTCAAAGTAAAGATACCTAAACAAGAAATCCTCCCCATGCTACACAGATTTCATATTTTCACTTTTATTGGCGAAGACCGCATATCACACAAATCAGATATGCTTGATCAAGAAATTACTCAAAAAATTCTGTTAATTAAAACAGTTCTAGTTTCCGTCACTTCATCAACATCAAATGCTGATTGCAAAAGTCCTAAGAGAATAAAGTGTTTTGATCCAATTCCCATTGCAATAGAAATAGATAACAAGATTTGCTAACTGTGACTTTTCTGCAGAAACTGTTTCACTTTAGCAGCTTTTTGTGTAAACGAAGGATTAGTTTCCTAAACCTCAAAGAGATGAAAATCAAAAAAGTTGTTTTAAAAAATATACCTTGTTGTGCATAAAAGAAATCAAAGTTTATGATTATTATAAAGAATAATAATCTTACTTTTTGATGTCATCTCTCCGCCTTGCTATTTCTAATAGAATACAAACACCAATAACAGTGATACCGTTCTCTTTACAAAGCATCGATAAGCATCCAATAACAATAACAGCTGCAAGCGACCAGTTGTTCTGCAACTAGAGATATAAACAATTGATATAATTTTCGAATAAACTCCTTAGAAGTAAAATTTCCTTATCGTACGTCATACGGTTAACTATCGTCCTTAAGATATTCAGGGTCGTAGTCTTGTTCTAAGCGGAGTATCAAAAACAAATTCCCCGAGAAAAATGGTCGTAAAATCCAATATTTATCGACAAGTAAGCAAGATTGACCGACGAAATACCCCTTCACGGCCAAAACGCATTGTTTTCGAACCGAGTTTTTGGACTTGGGGGTATCATAGCTCCTCAATCAAGTTGAGCCACAGCCCTGGAGTTTTCCAAACAACGGCTAACAGTAGTATTTGTCACTACCAAAGACAAACAAGCAAAAAATGTGTAGTAAAAGGGGTGGAAAAGCAGCTTAACTTTTCCAACGCAACTCGCTTGAATACACCAATAATTCATAAATGAGCAGCGTAAATCTCAATCAACATCAGCCTTCCTTTTCAGAGACAACTTAAAATGCATACATCTATTTCCTTTTCCCCTTAGGCCTTCAATGTTGGCAGAGCATTAGCTAACAGTGGCTTTACAACCTTTAAGCAAACATCAGAACACAGACATATATTGAAGCTAACCGGTACTGCTGAGGGGCAACAAAGGGATATGCTAGAAATAGGCGAGTGTGGAAGCAATCAATGAGATACATTAGAGTTGGTTCATACCAATTAAAGGAAATATTGTATAATACATCCGTCAAAGAAACTAATGCAGAAAATCTTAAAAAAAACCGACAAAAAGCTATAAATTGTATATGGCACTCTCCAAAAGAAGCCTGTGTTTCAGACTACCAAAAAGGGGCATGAGAGAATCTATTTACTGCTGCAAAAAGTCTGAACCAGCACATTATCCTGTCATTAATTTAACGAGTCAAATTAAACCACTAGGAGTCTGGAAGCTTGCCAGTCTTCGTCGCAAATGCACATCTATCTTAGAGGGGCCTGCTTTCAAAAGACAAGCGTTTAAAGAGCAAGAAGACTTCACGAAAAAACCAAAACATAACTTATCACATTGTTCTAGCACTTCTACACTAAAAATGAAGTATCCAAAAGGGAGTAACATCTAGATGCACTTTGGTCACATGTCAAAAGTGGTTGTACTACAGCTTTTTGGGGGAGGGGGTCTTTCAAGTAACTGTACAGTCAGAGACCAAAAAACATTATCACTTTCTAGTTGGCAACCCAAAAAATCTTGCCTGTGCAGAGGGAGAGACGACCTAACCAAACAGTGACTTGCATTGTGGTAATGTTGACGAGAATACTATCAACTGCAATGAGTCAATTTTTTATCTATTGTAAGTAAAAATCTTAATGAAAGAGATTATACTTACATTACCAGGTTTTGAAACTAAATTGTTGTTTGAAGGGATGAATTGGTCATCCATTTCCATTGCCCTAGGACAAGGTAAAATTCATGTTTACCTTATCAAAGATTTTTCAAATGAATGGAGAAAAATCTTTTGGACAAAATCATATCTCTTCCTATTCTTTCAAATTTCAAAATACCAAGGCGCACAACCCATAATCCATTTCTGATTGTACAAAAAGAGAAGGTGAAGCATCCTTGACAATGATGGTGTTGCTCCTTTGGGTTTAAGTTTGGGGATTTTGTGGGTGCATATCATTGAAAAGCTTGAAAGTTTCAAAGTGGTGGTCTATACTCTCTTATTAGCATGATGCTAACATTTCCAAGTTTACACTTCCCCCTCTCCAATCTTTTGTGTAATTGATAATAAGAAGTTACAGCCACAGACTCATAACTACAGATACGGTATCCATTTATGCTCAAAGATGGAGAAAGGGGCTATTTTGTGTTAACACCTTGCACAACAGTGTTATCCTCATTTAGCTTTTTAATGATCTCAAACGAACCTGGAAAGAGCAATCCAAGGTTATAATACGTGGTATGAATTTGTTGGTATGAATTTGTAGTATAAAACTTAACAACAATGCAGGATATCATGAAATCAAAGCCGTTGCAAGCTGCAATGTTCAAGGGGGTAGCTTGGGCAATACTGCTGAGAAACTAAGCACGCAAATTTTATATAATAACAAGCTTGAAAATTTACCACCAAAATCCCTCTATATATCATGGCTTTCATTTATACTAATTTTATCACAATTATATCCCCCAGTGTTACATTCACTTAAAAAACTCAATCTTTCACAGGATTTTTTCTTCCCAGGTGTCTCACACAACCAGGAATTTAAAAGTCAACAAAATCTACCTACCTTAGGTATATATGTAATGAAAAGAGAAACAAAAGACATGCAAGTAAATCTGCCCTTCCAACAACACCAGTGACCTAAGCAAGAAAAATTTTTGTTAAGATGGTTGTAGATACAGGGCTGTCATCCTAACTGTAATTTATGACATGCCATAAACCTGGGCAAGAGGTTGATCAAAGGATCATGATTTAACAAAGGGAATAAAAGTAAAAACTGAGCCATGATGTGTAACTCATAAAAAATGCTTATCATATCATTCTAACAATTTTATTCAAATCTTGATTGGTTGATTGGAACATTGCACAATTTGTGGTATGGTACATAAATCTGGTATGGTGATCTGATTTTGGGACATTAGTGCAAATCAGTGACAAAATATTGACCAAAAATTGTTACTATGATGATGGATGATGAATTATGGTGATGATGATGATGATGATGATGATGATGATGATGATGATGACGATGATGATGATGATGATGATGATGATGATGATGATGATGATGATGATGATGATGATGATGATGATGATGATGATGATTGATGATGATTATGATGATGATAATACAAAGGTAACAAAAAACTTACTGCCTCAGTGTGAATTGGATGGACTGTGAAGAGCAGTGTTGTAAATAGTGAAATCTCTTGGTCATGAAACAAGTTCACATTGCAGAAGTAATGGAACAAAAGTGATACTACCATATGCAATAAAACATTAACAAGATGGTAGCCAAATGGATTAAGTCCATGAAGAATATAGTTTAGTCGAAATGTTGCAACAGTCAATGGTCTGTATGACTTGTGGCTCCTGTTGTCAGCCATTGATTTGCCCCAGAAGTCATTTTTGAAGAGAGAGGTCCATGGTGTTTCTGGATGCAAGTCTGGGTTCTCCTTGATGGCAAAGATATCATCATGAACTAAGTCACATTGAAAGCTGTTCCAGTAACAGACCAATGCTGTCCCTGCCACAATCAAATATGCTAAGCCTGTTTTGGCCATTATGTCACATAATTAAGTGTTATTTTGCAGCTTTCATACATGGATTACCTAGAAAAAATATTTCAGCACAATGAATAAAATTTCCAAATGTCACGGTGGCATGTACATCTGATCTTGCACGTGCAAGGTATGAAATGGGGGGTTCACAGCGGCATGCACATCTGATTCTCTCGTGTGCACCAAGCCCCCTTAGGTACCTATATTGAACATATATGCATACAATATGCGTATACAAGGCCTAATTTTTGGAGTGCATGTTGATCTGCGGCAAATTTTCTTGTGCATGCAGTTGCCATACTCTGCAGACTTGATCATGGCTTTTGGCTGCAAATCTTCTGACCCAATAGCCATTATGCACTGAACCTAGGGCAGTTCTGTCAAATCAACATGGCATCCGACCTGGCACAAAGCAACAAGTTGCTCCTGTAGCCATCTCAACTTTGCTGTGAAATCAAAGAACATGGACTCTTGCCAAACTTGCTGCTCTATCTTATTTAGCATCCTCAGGCTTCTTTTTTATCCTCAACAGTGGTTGGCAGCAGTGGCAGACACTTGGGCAAATATTGGGGGGGGGGGGGGGCAAACCTATTGTTATGGTAGCATGACATCACACATTTCCATTGTTTTAGAACAAAAGACTATTGTCTTCCAAAATATTGGGGGCCCCCCTTGCCCCCCCCCCTCAAGTGTCCGCCACTGGTTGGCAGAAAAACTATAACTGTATCATGCGAGAGAACCTGAAAGCAAGTTCCATCCTGGATCTCCCAATAACATCTATCCCACCAAACAAAGCGATTAATTTTACAGATGAGCATCCCCATTACTTATCCATTTCATGTACCTGAGAAAGCACTTCTCTCACCTCACGATTTCCCCTTTGTACAAATTTCCGGTCTCCCTCTAGTTATATTTGATATTACAGTATTCTCTCGTAACTGCTATACTTGCGATAATTTTACGTTAAGGGTTCTTATACTGGTGAATTATTCTTCTCAACATTAAAAAGTAGTGGCAACAGCACCTTTAGCAAGGTGTCTCATTAATAATATCAAATAGCCTTTCCATTTCCTTTCATTCTGTATGATATTTTGCCGCCAATTTTTCGCAAGTTATGTATCAACCATCTTTGTCTCTGTCAACAAATACTACTCACAAAATGCTTCAGCTTTGCAAAGATACTATACCATTCGAATATTTTGCACTGGTAGAATTTAGGAGAATTTCTTTAATCAATACTTTGCAAAATCTTGCCAGTTGTTTGTATTTCCAGCTTGACTGTGATCAAATGATCAATGCAATCTTGTACCCCTGTGGTGTGGTGATGACCGTCCATTTCAGCTAAGTCATTATAATCATCATCATCATCATCATCATCAAAATCATCGTCATCATCATCATCACCATCATCATCATCACCATCATCATCATCATCATCATCATCATCATCATCATCATCATCATCATCATCATCATCATCATCACCATCATCATCATCATCATCATCATCATCATCATCATCATCATCATCATCATCATCATCATCATCATCATCATCATCATCATCATCATCATCATCATCATCACCATCATCATGGTGCAGAAGATTTTAAATTTCGATAACACTTTCTTTTTTGCCTTCTTTTACTAGTTGGGTGATAATAATTTCAATGCAGGCATTTTCTTCGGAATAAAAAGGAATTTCTGCAAAACTGCATAGTACGTACTTCCTTAGGTTAGAATATCTATTTACTGTGCTTTATTAACTTATT
This sequence comes from Catostylus mosaicus, assembly GCA_964019065.1. NCBI lineage: Eukaryota > Metazoa > Cnidaria > Scyphozoa > Rhizostomeae > Catostylidae > Catostylus > Catostylus mosaicus. The sequence continues at coordinate 2,233,451 of OZ025187.1, forward strand.
GAGAAGGCGGCAGTACTTTCCTATAACCACTATTCGGTGAAGATACCGTGTTTTTGAGAAAATTTAGTAGTGCTTTTGACGTAGTGCATCAGATAACAAGCAGCACTAATTACCACTGCCACAACACAAAAAACTTTTAAAATAGAGGAATTTCTTAATATGTTGACTCGGTTAATATTTTGGCAAGTCCAGCTTTGAGAGTTTTTTACTGCTGAGCATCCCCAAAACTGCCTCTCATACCTAAGAGTTCTCTCAGAAAAATAGAATACTTCGTTTTTATAAACAATGCTGTAAACACGGCGCTCACATCGGTACCAGTCGTTGTAGAATAACGAAGAGCTGTCGGGAAATTATTTTTTCAGTTCAGTTCAGTTTAGGTTAGAGCATTAAACTCCATACGTACAATTTATGTCTAACAATACAAGCAAATAACTACACTACATAGATAATGATGTTACTAAAAGTTAATACAATGATACAGATAAATTAATACAATATACAAATACAAGAGGAACTAATGCAAGGGAAAATAAATAGATAAATTGTATGTAGGGAAGGATACTTAAAGGAAAATGCAGATTAATTTTAAGAATCAACTTGAGTTTAGTACAGAGTGAAATACACAAAATCTGTAGACATTAAAATGCATGGTACATGAAAATGTTGTCTAAACTTAAAAATCAAGACACTAGACGGGGCTGGACTTAAGCAAAATTTGATGCAAAAAGCATTTGCACTGGTTAAGCAACAAAATAAGGCCTTGTCAAATTTTGTGTCATCGTGTGCTGAATTTATTACACCGTCACATAAATTTAGTTCGTTTTAAACATTTTGCTTTGGGGGTTTCCATGTGCATGAAATTTCAATCATTTTAATTTAATCTCTAAAAAATTCATTGTTTACAGGATTGTATGATATTTCGTTGTATCGTTCTACCTTGGTGGTTTCAGCTTTATAGATACCGAATTAAACAAAATTGCAGCATGGAATGCGGTATTTCGTCACTTAAAAGGTTTTATTGCATCGACGTAATGATGAAATTTTTCCTGTTGTTTGCGTATGTTTAGGTGATCATGGAATTCCAACAACCTGGTGTTTGCTTTACTCCAAGCTGTTCTAGCGTCCTTCAATTGTTTCAACGTTGCTAAGCAACCACAGACAATAAGGGCAGAGATCAAATCACGATGGTCAAATCCTTATGTTTTGTGAACTAAGGCCGCAGTCTTATCAAATATTCTCAAAGAATTGGACGGTCTGCGTTTGACTCCTCGCTGCCACCATGCAATCTGAACTGGTGCAGATAGGAACAAAATTGAATCCGCAGGAATGGAAGGCGGCGAACTATGCCCATTATTTCAACTCAAAGAAAGAGGTAGAGCAGTCGAAGTTGTTGAGAGATACCACCCTCCATCTTTGCGAGAGAGCAGCGGAGAGGGCAAGAAATAATCAGATCCAGGTGACAAGGAGGCTTGATACAAGGCTCAGAGATGTTTCGGGCTGGAAAGGCAGCGTTGATAAAGAAAAATTGGCAGTTGCTAATGAAATGCAGGCACTAAGATACCACATTAGCTTGCTCAAAAATGCCCTTGCTGCCACGGAGATGCCGCTGGAAATACCTAAAAAGGCTTTAGCTGTGAGAAGGAAGCGGACAGGCAACGATCTAGTCAGGGATGAGGTCGAAATCGAATTATATAAGGTAGGTTTTTTGCAGGTTATTGTTATCGCTACAAAATATGATGATGTTGGTGTGAAATAGGTAGGTACCTGCTAGCTAACTACTGTTTAATTGCACGTGTTTTCACATTTTGATTCACAAAGGTGATATTAGATGAACCGTAACTTTCAAATTCTGTTCAACAATCCAATATACGGTCGATCCTGGAAAACCATTACACGTAAATGTTATGCTAGGCCGTGGGAGGGATCGCAATTTCCTGGATGTCTGATGGATTAGACATCTTAATGAACTACCCTCGTAACAAGGCAAATTATTCATGTTTGTTGATTAAAAAGTAAACGGATTAGCGACCGTGAATATGTAAAATTTCTATGCCCTGTGCGATTTTCTACAGTCATTACTCAATAAGATCCATGTGTTGTAAACAATGAAGTCCCGTCGTCACAGACGCGGTAACTAAGGCGCGTCACTGTGTGCCATTGTATTCAATATGGCGGAAGGGTGGGCAGGACACATACTCGTAATATTATATAAACAATTAAGTATACATTAAACACAGTTCAAGATAATTGGGAGTACGTGGGCTTTAAAATTCAACTGATAAAAAGAATATAGGTTTACCGCAGATTTTGTTGAAGACGTCATTTTCATGCATGGAATGGGAAAAAACAGTTTCTGAACGTATATCAGAGGTCAACCCTCCTCACTCCGTTGTTCGATTTTGCAAAATTCAAATGAGTTTAGCTGAGCGAAAAATTCGCGGTTTGGTAGACGAAATTTGCCTTTGTTGTCCTTGTTTACAGCTGAAGTAATACCTTGGGAAAAACACTTGAAAGATATCTTGAATCACAAAGAACAATCAACAATTGTAATTGTTCTCAGGTACCAGAGAGGTACTTGAAAAATTCTCGGTTAGGATTTATCGGGGTAGTTTTTATTGGCTGAAATTTTGATTTGAGTAAAGTACTCATCACACCTGCTGCAACATGAAAGTGTTCTGTTTTTTCCCTCTTTACTCTATGCAAAAACAGTTTTAGTATCAACGCTAGCCTTACTTAATTAAGATAAATCGAAAATTTGAAAACATTAGGGAAGAGCTGTAGCTGAAACACACTGCCGTAACATGCAACTATGGACAAACGTATTGTCATGAACTGTCATATTCTCGTTAGCCTGAGGCGAATTCCCACCTTTGTCGCTTCTTTCCTTTGATTTTCGTCGATAAAACTAGTAATTGTGGCAACCAGCAGGGCCTCCGACGACGGGGGGCGGGGCCATGGCCCCCCACTCTTTTACAAATTATGCCTTTAAATGGCAGCTCATCATCTTGTGCCGTGGTAATTTCTTCGCATCGAAGCTTGGCCCCCCCCCTTTTTTGGTCTCGGCGGAGGCCCTGACAAGTGTATAATAGTTACAATTGTTTATAAACCTCTAGCATGAAATAACTTTGGTTGAGCTACATTCTTATAATTCAAGACTAAATTTTAAACAAATCAGCTTCACAATTTAGGAAAATTAAGAACGACCAACCTGCGCAACAAATTCACCTGTTCTTTTAAAAAAGTATTTCGGGAGCGAAAGTTAGCGGGTTTCATTTTTGGGGCTTTCGAGAGACATGTGAGCTGGGAACACCCCAGGGGTCGAGATTTCATTTATTCATGTCTTCGCGAGGCTTTTAAGAAAGTGGAAGGGTGGGATGAGGGGAAAGACATTGCCACAAAAATCTTCCACGGGCAACATGATAAGCTGCCTTTCAGAACTAATAAAAGTCCCCACATCATTAAAGTTTGTATGAGTTCAGTCAGTAGGTACATCAATAGGCAGGTCAAATTCTTGCGAAGGAATTTCATGATTTGGTCCCTGAAACCAAGCGGCCTGGCTTTTGACTTCAATTAGCAAGATCTTTCCATGTGAGCATAGGAATGTCTTTCGGGAAAACCTTACGGGCTAACCGTGTTACAGACTTTAGTGGAAGCCAATTTGAAGTGCAATGACTTAACATGTAATGACCATTACATTCAAGTCTGTGCAATTATTCAACATAGATGGTATGAGCGGAGACAATTGAGGTTTATTGGTCAATAGGTTCTATCTCTCAAGATTCCGAAAGGAAATAAAATTGACGGATCTATTTTTCTCTTTTGTCTTTGGATATTGCCTTGTTTAGTAAGGATGGCTGGTCTGAGGCTTTTGAGCCAGAAGAGAAGTAAGAGAAGAAGAGAAGTGAAGAGAAGAAAAGAGAAGTGAAGAGAAGTGAAGAGAAGTGAAGAGAAGAGAAGAGAAGAGAGAAAAGAGAAGAGAAGAGAAGAGAAGAGAAGAGAAGAGAAGAGAAGAGAAGAGAAAAAGGAGCAGAAAAGGGAAGTGAAGAGAAGAGAAGAGAAGAGAAGTGAAGAGAAGGGTAGAGAAGAGACGATTCCTGAAAATGACTTTGATGCTGCCAGCGTTATTCTTTGCTTGTTTTTGCGCTGACTAAATTACTAAGCCATTGCTTTTAATTTATGGGCTAACCACATTCAGAAAATATTCACCGTATTTTCAAAAACCGTTGCAGGAGAAGATATTCTCAGTTGGTTGCACTGGTTAAGCGGAACTCAATTTCAGGCCAGTCTTGGTTTCGCGGGATAACATTGAGTAATCGGCTTTTCAGACAAAACGAGAGCTATTTTAAAAACATGTATTCAGTTAGCCACCCACCTGAAACGGATGAGAAATCAGAATATTAAAGCGTTAATTATTCATGTAGATCTTTGCATATTTTGGTAAAAACGTTGCATTAATTAGTCAGTTTAGCTCAAATAACTGTGAGATGACGTAACACATATGTTTCTGTGCACAATACTGTCTAAGCTAAATTATAAGCATCCTAAATTTTGTTCACTGTAATTGATTTTTCAGCAGTAAGCCGGGCGATTACGATTAGATATTTCCATATATTTGAAAAATTAATCATGAACAGTTTCTTAAGCCGCTACATGTCACTGACTGACTGCGTTAAGAAAGATTTTAATATACATGATACGGTACTTGACCTAGCTGTCCTGACTGATTGGTTATTAGCCTCTCATTCACACGTTCTTTTCAGCCTCATTTCCACACATATCAAACATTCCAATATATTTTCCTAGACCTGCTCATAGGTCAGTAGAGCTGCTCATCACGACTGCGTTTATACGGATTCCGTAAAGCCCTTAACACCTTTGAAACATTCAGCTTCTTAATACTTACAAATCTATCAAGATAGGCATAGTTAGTTTTATGCTAAATACTGTTTGGCAATGGCCTCACAGCTGAACGGCAGGATACCCCTATTTTATTTGTCTTCTTGCTCATATTTTTTCCTCTTTCCGTCTTCTTGATCTGCCCTTTACTCATCAGAATTATGTTCCTCCTCGCCTTGCTCCTCCTCTTGCAATTCTTCTTGTTTTTCCTCCTCTTAATCCCTCTTCTTCTTTCTCTTCTTCTTCTTCTTCTTCTTATTCTTCCTCTTCCCGCTTGTCTTGTTTTTCTTCACGGTCCTCTTCTTCTTCCTTATCTTCTCCTTCCTCTACCCTGCTCGTCTTGTTTTCCTTCACGTTCCTCCTCGTCTTCCTCTTCTTCTTCTTCTTCTTCTTCTTCTTCCTCTTCCCGCTTGTCTTGTTTTTCTTCACGGTCCTCTTCCTGTTCTTGTTCTTCTAGTTCTTCTACTCCTTCTTCTTCTTCTTCTTCTTCTTCTTGGGCTTTTCCTTGGCTTCTTTATCTTCTTGTTGCTCTTCTTCCTGCTCGTTTTCTCTCCTCTACTTGAATTCGTCCATTTTTCCAGGTTAAGGGAGCAAAATGTTATCCACCTTCCTTCCCTTTCCCCCAAAATCTTTCCCCTTACAAACCATCTCCTTATGTATATGTGTGGCTCTTTTGAGTTTACAGAGTGCAAATGAGATGATAACTTTGATCGGCTTTACCATAGTCCGTAGGTAGGAACTATTGGAATTGTATCAATTTAAACAGACATGTGATGTTAATGCAGAACGGTATCACACCCTCAAGCATTTATTACCTCATGCATAGTTCAAGCCATTAATACTTGTTTGAATACTATATTTTTTAGGAGATCGAGCTCATCAGTAGTGTTCAAGAATCGTTAAGAAGAACAATTGAGCAAGCAATGAACCTGTTCAGGTGGGGCTGCAGTTTTGTATTTCATTTTATTCGAAATCCTTTTGGACTTTGGTTTTAGCATTGACTCATTCTTTTTAAAAGATGTTTTGACAATCGATATTTTTGCTGCTGCATTATCTAACCCTGCAATCCAATCATTGCATGCAATTAATACAATACTTCCGATGCCTATCTGAATGTAATGGTAATGAGCAATGTTGGTCCATGCCACCCCTCACCAAATATCCAGGAGGCTTCGTAGCGCCTTTACATGTTATTTTTTATCTAAATCTCCAACTGCTGTTATATTTGTACTTTGGAGTATGATATTACCTTATTTGATTCTTACAAAAAAGGTGCAACGCCGTAGTATAGGGCGTTAATGAGGCTGGTGTGCCTTTCTCGGGTGGGCAAATTTTTCCGTTGGTTCTCCATCGGTACCCAATCCATTTCTTTTGCCTTAGATTTGTAAAGTTGCTCTAAAATTTATTGATGAATACCATATTTTCCAGTAACATATTTAAGGAACACTGCAAAGTGGCAGGAACCCCATACACCGGGGCGAAATGTCAGCAACAAAATATATAGACACATGGTTATAATTATCTTGTAGTATATGCTTCGAATTTTTCCCACTTTGCGTTTTTCCTAAAATCTATCATTTATATAAATTCAGGAAGTATTTCTCGACCACCCAGGAGGCAGCCTGCTATTTTGTTCTTTACTTCACTTGTTACATATTCTTATGGTTTCCCTCAGAGCCCAGCTGTCTTCTCCATTTCAAACTAGCACCGGCCGGTTTCTCTATCAAAATTTGTTTTCGCTACCTTGTTTGGTTTATAAGTGGGCGAAGTTTTGCTTGTTAAAAGGATTCTGCAAACTGACGCATCACCGTAAAAATTTTATTTGTTCATGCCTTGCATGGTTTACTAAAACGCGGCATTTACATTTGCATTGTCAATATCTAGCTTTCTCGATAATCAATCTAAAATCGTTTTTTGTAAATATACTTTGTAAAATAGCAGCCTTCTTTATTAGAAAGGCAAAACAAAGACGGTAACTAGTGCACTGTTTTTAAGAATGAGCTCACGTATCACGTCGAAGTTTTGACACGAAACGGTGTAATTTTTGTAAGGCAGAAGTGCTAAAACCTTTTCAAAACAAATCATTGAATGGAATGAAGAAGGGTGGAAGAAACCTGTTTACCGTGTCCTAACAAACTTACTTCCTAAAGGAATGGTTGGTTATGGAGGGAACAGAATCGGATGGTAACGGATATTATTTACTCAAGTATTGACGAAATAATATGAAATAGCCTATTCCCTTTTAACTTGCAATAAGTCCAGCAACAAATGCGTACGCTTTTGATGTAAAATATATTGAATCACCTGTCGACGAGTTGGGCAGTCATGCAACCCCTAGAATGAAACAACCCTGCTTTGCAGGCAGACACCATCTACTTTTCGTATTGGTAATGATATCGACTTCCTAAGCACAACTGTAGACATATCCTTAACCAGGGGTGGCGCCAGAGGTGGAAGAAGAGGCTGTATCCGGGGAAAAATTTTATGCCTGTCGGGGAATTTTTTACGGAAATTTGTTATATAGTCCCCCTGTCGGGGAATCTAGCACCCCGTCGGGCAAATCCTGCCGCTACCTCTGTCTTTAACAAAGCCTAGGATACTTTACATAGATATATAGATTTTCTGGTTCTTCTTAGTTTAGGATCTTATATACATTAATGCTTAATCTAATTGTTAGCTTTAATTCGTTAGCTTCTTGTAAATTTTTACAATTTAGCTAGATTTATATCCATATTTGAATGAAATATATTAATAATTAAAAAAAGGTTCAGGGGTAAGAGTCTCTCAGAGGTTTTGCTCCAGCAATGAAGAAAGCTTTAAAGATGCACTGATTTGTATGAGGACTCTTGGCCTGTTGGAAACTCTAGCCCATGAACAGATATTTCAATTAAAGTAGGAATCAGATGTTTCGATTACAGACAGTGTTTGAGGTCTGAAATCTTAAAGATCTGAAGCATCTCTGAGTGCTGGTTATTAGAGTCAAGTTGTTTATCACAATGAAAAATGGTAGTTATGCCACTCGCCTTACTTAGAGACTTGTTTTCACAAGTAACGACTGTTTCATGGTGCGAATTCTTGTGTTGATTTAATTTCATACACATTGTCATTTTGTGTTTTCCTCGTAATTCCCTTCATTTTCCCTTCTAAGAGATTTAGAGTCCTGTTTGAAGCGCCTTCACAAGGACAGCACTGACAAGCGATCAGCCATGTCCAAGGATAACACAGCCTACAATTTGAATAATACATCAGACTATCTTGGATATCACAAGCATGCAGTTGAATATGATCCAAAGTGAGTACCCTTTTGAAGTAGTAGTCTGCAGATATTTTCACGATGCCATTATGCCTTGATAAGGGTTCATTTAATAAGCAGTGACGTCTCTGTACCCACACCCCACTGCTGCACCCCTAGTCCTACGGCCTGCGTTAAATGCCGTGGAGCAGAGCTGACGCCAGCAGAGTAAGGGGGCGACAGTTTCTGAATGCTCGTCAAAAAGTTATCAACTCTACAAAGATTGTTCAGGGCCAATGACGATGACCGTCGTCGGAAAATTGATGTCATTTGTCTCCCTCCTTCCCTCCCTCCCTCCCTTGAAAACGCTGCCTCGAATTGTAGGCTGCCTTGATATTCATCAATGATTCTTTATGACCCTTTGAATCGCTCCAATTTCATTAATCTTGTGTCCAGATTGCTTCTCTTAGCTTTGAAGTTATTTTATTAATTCAAAGCGATATATATCATGATGGAGTATAAAATTTTTAAAATCTTGAAATGGGGTGTCAAATTCTATTGAAATTTTTAAAAGGGGTAAGATAATTTCTAGTTTGCCTGGAGAAACTCTTCCATCCTTATCCCCAACATTTAAAATGACGTTTTTGAATTTTATTCTTGATAAATTTAGCGCCGTGAGTCCAACGGAATGGGAGGCATACTCTGAGAATAACATTGCCAAGGCCAGGAACACTAGATCGATGTCAGAGAACCTGCGAAGGAAGATCCAAGAGTTGTTGGGCAGTGCGTTTCAGCAGCTAAATAATCAAAACGCAAAAGTTCAATTAGCATTTGGGAAACGAATTACGGAAACAACAAATGCCAAAAGACAACTTGAAAGCCAGCATCGCAGGGTGAGTAGATATTTGCACTATATGCCGATGTAATGTTTTGTTATAAGTTTGTAACAACAATGCCCAAGGCTTTCCCTAGCAAGGGTTGTCTGCAGTCATTCTTCAGAGGGCTACAAGCTAGAGTATCAGGGCCGAAGGTAGTGGGGGGTTGGGGGCAGAGCATCCCCGAAGGACCACAAACTGCCATTTCGCCGGAAAATTTGACCTGATAAATAATAGATTATATATTAAGCTATTTTCCTTTTAACAATGGTTCAATTGTTTTGCAGTCAATTTCCAGAAATTTTGTCTTTCTTTCCCTCCTATTCGGAGATTGCTGGATTCAGCCCTGCAGAGCATTTACTGACATGAGACCCATTCATAAGAAAAAAAGTTTAATCGAGGACACTTCATTGATGGGGTACTGTAACGTAAGTCCTCGAATAATCCCCAATCTGAATAACTATTATCCCCCTCCCCGGGTAAGCCCCAGTAGGGCTTATTTGGGGGGAGTAATTTGCAGACTTTACATGACACCTCGGAAAATTTCAAACCCTGAAATAAGCCTCAAATAAGCCTCTAGCAAAATATAAAAATATGCTTAATAAATGGCTCGCATTTAAAATTTCCCGATTCTTTCTAACCCCCGCGCTCATTGACTTCCTCAAATATCAAATTTTGGTCAAAAATAGCTTTAAAAAAGTCAAATTTTATCAATTAAATCATTTTGCTTGCCATCACCCCGTTCAACCCCTCTCTTACTCTTACCCCACCCTCGTCTGTTAAGTTAAAATCAAAATTTAAGTCTACTTCCGGGGTCTTGGGGACGGGGTCTGGGGTCTTGGATTCTGGGGTCCTGGGGTCCTGAGGTCCAGCGAATAGAACATGCCGTCGACAAGCACTTTCTTTCCGTTACTCTCAATGTATTCCTTGCCATGCCATAATCTGAATATGAAAATGGCAGTTGTTTTGCTTTGTGAGAAACGCAGAAAAATTAAAAACTTTTATCTTGATGAAGTTTGAGACTGATATTGTTCCTAAATTATTCTTAAATTTTAGCAATTTTGAGCCTCAATATTCTTTTAGACTATAAAGTTACAAAAATTTGCGTCGCATTTTTGTCAAGGCAAATTCAATAAGGCAGTTGAATCCATGATAAATTTATGATAAATCCAACGTCTAAATAGAATTTTAATATCATCACATAGACAGGACAGCAAAGAGCGCTTATAAACGGTAATAAGAAATATACTATTTATTCATTCATTTTATTTATTTTCAATTATCTATACAGGGTAATACATTCAGTTAGTATATAAACCCTGATTTACAATTTAATATCATGCCCTGTTTTAAATAACCTAGAAGAACAATTTTAACCTAAATGAAAAATTGACCAAACACTGGTTTCGATACAATAGGAACGGTCAGATTTAAGTACATTTTAATGCATTTTATCACATGTCTCCTGTTTTCACAGATTCTTGGAGAAATTGAAAACATGCAGGATGCCATTGATTTGCTTGAAAAGCAGTTCAACGATCTCCAGTTGCACCTGAAAGTGAACAACACACGGTTGGAGCATCGCACGTGGCGCCCAAATATTGAGCTTTGCAGGGATAATCCAAAGCACAGCCTCGTAGCCGAGTTCCATGCCATATCAGGGGATATTTCAGCTGTTAAAAGAAGGCTTAATGATGCAAGACTGGCGCTGGACCGCTTGAACAACCGAAAATGGGAGCTGGAACAAGAAATCAACGTCAAGACCTTTACTCTGTTTATCGACAAAGATCAATGCGGCAAGCTCCGCAAGCAAATGGACTGGCGTCCTTTCATGCAACGCCAGACTGGCGCGCTGATGAGCGTTCAACAGCGACCGTTGTCATCTCCAGTTAAATATTCACCGAAGAAGCTATCGGTTGATAGTTTACCATGCTCTAGGCTCAGCGCAAGAGGACCTCTGCTCACATATTAGTATCAATACCATAAACAAACAGCTTTTAAACAATATATCAATGCGTTATCCTAAGTAATTGAAGGAACTGCTAAAGTGCCGTTCTTGCTTCTTTTGTGCCAAATGCAATTGCCGAAAACACGGATCCTTCTTCAAATTCTAAATAATGGAGGCCTAGGAAAGTTTGGAAAGACTACTAAAAAGTAATAATGATTATTGGTCAGGATCATACTCATTAGTCAAATTTTTGCAACTAGATTTTGGCCCAGAGCCTGATTCAGTGCGACATTTTTATTCGCTGTCCAATTCTTGATGTCAGCCCGTTTCTTGTTACCATATTTTGTCCATACATAGGACTGGATAACTGTTCAGTACAGCTAAGATAGGCGTCAAAGTTGCACGAAAAATCATACGTTTATACTGCATACTGTGCGTACCTTTTTGCCGTGACAACCTCAGATATTGAAGTAGATGACGTAGTAAACGTAGATCATAAAAAGCCAGTTTTATGATAGATTGAGAGTCACATGCAGTAGAATCCCGTAAACTCGGTCTAATCAGGCCATTACGTCGCATTTCAGTCTCCCTATGCTGGCCCTATTTGACGGCTCCTGTATTTGGCACAAGGAAGTAACGAAAGGATTACAACCTATTCTCGTTTGCTACCTCCTGCAGACCTGGCTATGGCAGTCCTACTTTGTAGTATAATTAAATATGATGTGGCCTCCGAAAGACATTAAAATCATGAAATACCAGCCTATGTTCTCACAACTTGGCAATGAATTCAGATGTTGGGAATCGCAGCTTAAGCTTCAGAAGATTTCAATTTTAGATCGTCATTAAGGGTGTTCCACAAGGAACTTTCTCTAAAGGAAATTACTGAGGAATCACTGAGGAGAGCTTGCATAATGCCTTTGAACTATGATTATATGGAATATCTTTCTTGACAAAATATTCCCAGAAGTACCTACTCTGGTTTTACTAGATGACAGATAAAATGGTATTTAAATCGCACAATAAACAATGGCCTGATCTCTAGTGGGACTAGGAAAATGCCAAGTCAGGTTCATTGGTTGATTTTCCACTAAAAATCGATTTTAAATCAATTGCCAATTCTCTTTTCCGCTGCATTAAGACTGTGATTACCTAGTTACATGGTTTATGGCGCTGGAAAGTTGTCAGGCACCGAAGAGGAAAAAATAGTCGTCAAAACTGCTGTTGATTATAACTGAAGATTATGTCCCTATTCCAGTACAATATATTTCGTTCTTTAACTTTTAATTTCACACATAAATGTTACTTTTGGATATACACAACAGTGAAAAGACTTTGATCACCACTATCAAATACGTAATTCTAACACAGAATACAAATTTCGTATTTCATCTTTTAAGGGGGCATGTGGCCGCTTCAATATTCATCAAAGTCGTCCGCTTCTAATTCATACCAGTGATCTCTATATCATTCTCTAACAGTGTTGCTCAATTATTTACCTACCCCCTTCCCCGCCCCTCTATGATACCGGAGGGTCATTTAGAAGCTTCGATGCTACTGTCCTTTTTTTACCTTCATTCAAATTCAGCATCATTCTCCTTCAACTCCCATCGATGCCATCTTTCCCATTCCTGACATCGGAGTGCCCAAGGAGCAATGAAAAGGAAAGGAAATGCGTGCAAGAAAGGTTGGCCAGGCGCATATATCTCTTTAAAACTGATATCTTAGATTTTTGGTAAGAAAAAGTACCAATTTCAAAGTGTTGTTCCCCCGTACCCATTTGCTGTGTTGACTGGTACCTACTTATTTTGCGAATTGCAGTTTCATAAATCCTCCGAAAAATTCTTAATTTACATGCCTTCTATCAGATCCCTGCAATTAAGCTATGTCTAGCAAGCATGCAAATGGGAGCAATGGACATCTCGGTTGGCTGAACACCGTCGGAATCTATGGTCCCGAACCGTGACCCTGTCAACTACTTAATGAGTGCCCCTCTAATGATTGTCCTTTCAAATGGGTACCCCCTCTTATGAGCACCCCCTACAACCACCAAAGATTAAATGAGCACCCAATCTAACCATTATGTCAAATAGCCAATATTTCATAAGCCAGCTCCTCAATGAGAGGTTCACCATGTTTTTATAAAAAATCACCATTAATGTTTGAATTAGAATTTTGGAGAAAACGTTGAAGAGTTCGGAGTAAAACTACGAGGTCAGGTCCATATAAATAAAGTGCAGAAAGTAAATTTAGGGACAATCTAACTCATTGCAGTTTTTAAACAAATCTATTAAAAAACTCTTAAGTCTTATTACAAACTACGCTCTTCTTGTACCGCACACCACTTGAGATTTTACGGTCTACAGGCTTGCAAAATGTTGACTTTCGTTATGAATTTCTGTTCAACTTTTTTCTGGTACTAAAATTGCCCTTCACAAATGATCTTTTCACCAAAAATCGGAAGCGCCTGTCGTCTGTCCCGCTCCGGACCTTTACAAGACCTGACTTTTGTGAGGGCACGGGAGGCAACTGTACCTGCAGCTCCTATTTGTTGGCAGCGCAGCCTAAAAAGCCCTCTTCTTTGAAACCCCACTTCGTGACTAAAACCCGTTTAAGATTTGAATAATGCATGAACCCTGTTTGCTTACCAGAGCATGTAGCAGAATGCAGTTTTATTGAAATGGTTTTCAGTGCTCGCAAAGTTCAAAATCTAAGACCTTTGCCAATCTAACTTCGACAGACTTGGCTGACAGATTAATGATTAGTGATATTTGCTTTTTAGATGATTTGTAAAATAGTTCACCGTGAATTCTCTTATTTACGCACCATTTATTGCATTCAACTTAGGTAACATGTAAGTTTCTATGTTGTCATTTTAGCACATGCCTATCGTTGCATTCTGAGTAATTTCTGTACAACCATCTGCGTGAATCTTTCCACCCCATCCCACCCCCTCGCAGGCTTTTAACATACCCATGAACACAACAGAAAGTGAAACAGGTTACCGTTCTCAAGTTTCTCAGGGCATTTCATTAGGAGTTCTAGTCAGAAGTAAGCTTAGTATTTGATATTTGAATTGATATTCAGAAACTTGAATGTAGCTTTCTGTCGCGTAAATTCTGAGCATATTCTCACCCACAATGCTTACCCATTTGTGACAGAATACAAGCCATAACATTTTCAGTTGAAGAGGGAATTTATGCACTCAAGGAAAACATTTCCTCCTACCTTTAGTAAGAATTTCATTCTATGAAAATATTTCTGCTCTATGCTTTGCGAGACAAGTTGCTGAAAAATTTGCTAACTGTTATGAGTGACATTGATAGTAAAAAACTACATCTAATACCCAAATAACCAAGATAAATTTTAGTAATTATTTGATGAAAACAAAATTTGTCAGTTCCCTTTTTCTGAAAGATAACTTTCTGCCCTAATTAAGTCAACGATCTGAATCTTCTCAATTCTTATCTTTGTTCACTTCAGATTTGGTTGTATGACGAACTGCCATTGTTCCATCTACAATGTTTATACTGTACGTCCAATCATCAAACCCCTCTATTTGCAATTTCTCCCCAAGAAGGTCTTGCAAAAGCTTTGCCGGGTGACTCGAGCCTTTATCATTTCCGTATTTCAATCTGGCTTCGTTATAAATCTCTTCTACCAATGAATGGACTTTAATAGGTACGCCAGATTCCTGAGCAATATTCCTCCCCAATGCGAGGTCCTTGCAGTGCAATTCTAAAGAGAAGTCTGGGTCAAATGATCCATTGAATGCGAGTGGGGCTTCGGTTTCAATGACATAACTGTTTCCAGCACTGAACCTGACAGCTTCAAAGAACATTCTTAAATCGATATTGTTGCGCTTGGCTAACATCAATGCCTCGCCCATGCTTACTAAGTGCACCCCAGCCAGCATATTCGTTATCACCTTGGTGATTGTTGCAGTGCCCAGGCCTCCAAGATAAAGAACAGTACGACCGCTCATTTTCAGCAAGGGCAAAAATTCATCGTAGAGACTTTTATCACCGCTTACCAAAACAGTCATTAGGCCTTGCTTCAAAAGCGCCATTCCGCCTGTGACTGGAGCCTCTAAGAATCCAACATCAAGTTCTTTGCATTTCTCTGCTAGTGTCAATGTCTGATGGTAATCTAAAACATTTGAAAACAGGATTTAAAACAAGTTATTTCTTCAAAAGAGAGAACTTGATCTACTTTATAGCAGCGCATTAATTAGGACCTGGATGTGAACATCTTATTAATTAAGCAATTCATGCCAAAAGAAGGTTCTCTTGTTTCATTCACCTATTAATGCTTCCCGGCCTGTTGAAATTGGCTAAATTACAAGCACTACTGAGAGGCGCAAACTGCAGTAGCGTTTAAACCTGTAGCTAGCTTGCGAGAGTTCGGGCGAACAAGAATGAGACTTCCAAAGAAAAAGGAGTTCTTTATCTAGCGTAAATATAATCCATCAATGGAAGATATATGAAAGATTCAAAATACAGTGAATTTAATCGTTCCGTATCGTTCGTATTTCTTTTTGTAATCGTTCGAGTGCGGACTGGCCTACCGCCATGACCGCTCGTTCCGCCTTCAAGTACGATGGCGAGGACGAGTTGGCAAGGCGCAGGTCTGCGAACCCACGAGCCTAGAGGCACTGGGTTCGAGACCACAACTGAACTCTCTCTCTCTCCACAAAACTGTCCAGCCAACCCTGCTGTCTATCCTTTCGAGGTCAGTGAATGGGTGGGTATTCAGTTGAAATCCACCTGTGAAGCCCCAGGCCCACATCAGCTGATAAGCTGCCAGAAAAATTAGCCTTGGTTAACAAATGAAACAAACAAACAAAAAAAACATCGTTCGACTCTTCTCGTGACCACAGGGGTCCCATCAAACAACAAAAACATTGTTAAACAAAATCCAACACGGCCTGACCACGTAATTTTCCTCTCTACAGGCTGTTATCAAAACCAAATACACGTTCTTATGGTATAGAAAGTGCAACCTAAATGGGATCAAAGCTCTGGCAAAAGCTTACAAATGACATCAAAACAATTTCTAGCCTCCTAATACTTAAGAAAAAGATTAAAACTTGGCAAGGTACAAATGCAACTGCTGGATTCTTGAAATAGTTATTCTTATCTTCTGAGCAGTGGTGGCGCCACTTCATATCATCATCATTCAATAAAATACATGTGTAAACCTCCCTAAAATTAGTGGTTTCATCTGACTACTAATTGTTACAAAACGTTTAAAAAAATAAAGATCGTTCAAAAGTTTAACATTTCAGGCTTGTTCCATTCCTTGTTTCTGCAGCAAAGTATGTAGTATGTGCATCTGATCACGATATTTGTGATTTCTCTTAAAGTGTAGTTTCTATGGTTATTGTCTATATTTAAAACTTGGAGCATGTCAAGAAAATCGGAAGACAGAGGGGAGAAAACACCTAACGTGCTTAAAGAGAGATTTATAAATCTGACGTCTTTGTATTCTTGTTTTAAAGATCTTATTAAATCAAGATATTTTTCATTTTTGCGAGATATGTTAGTCTGGAGATTTGTTTCAAAGCCAACAGTAAGTTCAAAAATGTACAAACATTTGTTTTGGAAAGATAACAGTAGATCGGAGGCCTTAGGTTGTCCACTCTTATCACCGAAGGACTTAAAAAGCCAGGAAGATCAGGATATAGTGTCACATTTGTGACACTTTGGAAAGTGGTGGCAATTAACTGAAGAACAGAATCATGGCGCCAAGTGCAGCGTCCCTGTTGGAGATAAAATTGGAATTCTGCAACGATGTGTGGAAGAGACTCTGGCATAAGACAAAAAGAACAGTCAGATGTTGTCAACAGACCCCATTTTGCGAGATTTTTGCAATGAGGGAGAGTGCTGTTTATGTACTTCATCGTAAAATTGAAGATGTTTTTAGGCAAGTTAGACCAAGTAGACTGAGCAAGAGACCATATCTTCTTGATTGGTATGAAATGCTTTAAGAACTTGTTTTGAATCTCTATATTGATCATACTGTAGATCGGTATGAGATTGGTATGAGTGTTGGTAGTTTTCCAGAGACTCCTTATGTCGTCATTTGGTGATTTCCTAAGAATATTGCGAAGGCATTGGCTACATGTGATAGAAGGTGGATAAATGTTGAGCCCAAATTTGGTTCTTGTAATAATAATAATTATTTTTATTATTATTATCATTATCATTATTATCATTACTATTATTATTATTATTATTATTATTATTATAATTATTATTATTATTATTATTATTACTATTATTATTATCATAATAATCCCTGCCCCTAAATTTTCCCGTTTGTCGCAAAATATGCGGACACACGCTACCCCCAACCATTACGTACTGTACTTCTTGAAAGACCCCTACACATTATAATTTAAAGACAAACCTGTGGTAGAATGGTCAATCCACGTAGATCCCTTTCGAATGCCTGCAAGCACTCCATCATCGCCTAACATGGCTTTTTTAACTGTGGCTGGAGTTGGTAGGGCGGTCAAAACGACATCACAACATTCTGCAACTTCCCTCGGCTTCGACAGCAGACGAACATCGTTGGACAGGCCTTCCAAAGCAGCTGGATTGATGTCACAGGCCGCATGCAGATTTAAAGTAGAATCGAAAAGGTTGTTTGCAATCGCTTTCCCCACATTTCCAAGGCCAATAATACCGATGCGGGTCGCCTCAGACAGCGTGCTGTAACATGGTTTGCGAAGAAACGACTTATTTGCACACTGTCGGAAAAGCTGTGCCATGTTCAGCCACAGTCAGAACACAGAATAGAGATTACACAGAAGGCTAACTCGCGTCGGCACCCTTTGAAAATCATGGTCATGAGAATTTTGGTTGAAAACAATAGATTGCGCCTTAAACTCATTTTCATTTAGAGGTTAATAGTTTAATGGCCGCTCGCTGCAAAAGCTGTGGTTCTCGATCGAAAACGTTTTTCAATGAAAAAAGGAACTCTTGCAATTAAAATAGGAAATATTTTATGATTGGTAACAGACGCTTCATCCGCGACGAAAAGGGTAGAGTAAAAGGCAGAGTTGTATTTTAAAGTTAGGAGAACTTCCCAAAAGAACTTGTTGGCTAGGCCGCTTTTTGTTATAACGTTAGCCTACCGCGTGTTTGTGAACAGCTTCCAATAAGCTGATAATATGAGGCAGGAGATGCATCATGTTAGACGGAAACAAGCAAACATTTGATTCAAATAGATTGATATCAATTATGTAGTTCCATAACTTGACAAACAAATCACATCCAAAAATAATGTGTGCAAATTCTCTTAAAAGACTTCGATTGATTTTGAAAATTGTTTTCTTTTATCACTTTGATAACAGAGGGGCAACTTGTTACATCAGAAGTTTCTGTTCTTTTTTCAAAATTTTTCCTCATAAACCATTAGCGGTTCATCTTGTTGCATCTTCCATCCTCTCTAAGAAAGGTGGGTTTAATATCATTAATAAAAACTAAATTGAAAATTAGAAATAATTAATAGCTTTACGATTTTTTATATAAAAAAATCTATTTACAAAAGGGCTACCATCCTCTCTAGTATCTTCAAAAAGTGTATAGCATATTTAGGGTGCATTAGATATGTTTGAGGACTGCTGCATTCATAATTGCTCGATAAATAGATCTGCACGATGCACTCCAAACCCCGGTCGAAGTTACTGAATTGAATTGCTCTGACGATTCGAGCAATTCTATGACGATTCGCTCTGACGATTCGACCGAAAAGTGCTGTGAAGTTCCTCAAATGTAACTTTTTCATTACTTGGACAAAATTCGATATTTTTTCATAGAATTGAAGTTCGATAAATTTTGTACAGGTGTATTTTGTTCATTTTTTGATTTCGGGGCGGGATCGACCCTTACGCGAGCCCTGAAAATCGCCAATTTTATAAAGTTGTCAAGGGGTTTCCAAGTCTTCTGACGATTCGACCGAAAAGTGCTGTGAAGTTCCTCAAATGTAACTTTTTCATTACTTGGACAAAATTCGATATTTTTTCATAGAATTGAAGATCGATAAATTTTGTACAGGTTTTTTTTGTTCATTTTTTGATTTCGGGGCGGGATCGACCCTTGCGCGAGCCCTGAAAATCGCCAATTTTATAAAGTTGTCAAGGGGTTTCTAAGTCTTCTGACGATTCGACCGATTAGCCTTCTGTGTAATCTCTATTCTGTGGTCAGAATGAGGATCGCTTTGAGTTATTCAACCTCAAGTGGCAATTTGGATGCAGATGACTTTGATGCGTAATGTTCTATTCGATGGACCTGAGGACCCCAGGACCCCGGAAGTAGACTTAAATTTTGGTCTTGACTTTACAGACGTGGGTGGGGTAAGTGTAAGAGAGGGATTGAACGGGGCAATGGCAAGCAAAATGATTTAATTGTTAAACTTTGACTTTTTTAAAGCTATTTTTGACCACTTGAGGAAGTCAAGGAGCGCGGGGGTTAGAAAGAATCGAGAGATTTTAAATGTGAGCCATTTATTAGGCATCAAAGAGGGAATTAACAAGAATAGAATCTGTGATCAACGAAGGCTGCCCAAGCACTGGCAAAATCAGTACCGAGTTAGACTCAGTAAGCTAAATTTTCATAAATCTAAACATAATTTCAGGGATACCTTGAACCCTTTGTGCCCAACAAATGATGGTGTTGAGGACACGGAACACTATTTCCTGCTCTGCAATACATATGATGCAGATAGACGTGATCTTCTCAGCAGTGTAAATGCGATACTGTTGCCTCATTGTTTGATAAGTCTTTCAAATGAAGATTTACTAAAAATCATCCTTTATGGCCATGAACAGTTACCTTTTGATTCGAATGCAAAGATTCTAACAGCAACGCTAAAATATATCCATGTCTCCAAACTTCCTTGTATTAAGTAATTCGTTTTTGTAAGCTTTTATATTGAATATAAAAAAAACCAGTACCGTTTATTCTCGATTAAGCCCCCGCGCAAAGTTGCAAAAAGAAATATTTTGCTGGAGGCTTATTTGAGGTTTAATTTAGAATTGGACATTTTCCATAGAGGTCTTGTGTAAACATCAAACAAGATGTATAATTTTTTGTTATTAAAATGACACTGGCTATTCTTTTTTGTCAACAGTAAAAGGATGCGATGTAATAAAAGATGAATATAGTACTGGTAAATATAAATTATTACCCTGAGTGTGGGCTTATTCTAAATAAGCTTATATTCTGCAAATTACTTCCCAAAATATGGGCTTACTCGAGGAGGGGGGCAAACACGGTTATTTAGATTCGAGCGCCTTCAAGGGAGCAGTGGCAATGGCTCGAGAAGCTCAATAACTCAAACTCTAGGAAAAAGGAGTCATTAATTCGAGTTATCGGGATTTAAAAAGGTGCAATCTTACTAGAATATTTTAAAAAGTTAAGAAGAGGCAATGTGACTACAAATCCACACCAAGAATTACCTCCCACCACCGCTCCCAGTACAATAATTTTGCGATATAGATCAACAATTGCAATTATCCTATTTTTTAAATGTTTTCAGAACGTTTGAGTCGATGATCCATTGATGTATAACTTACCCTACCTTGATATTTGACATTTGTGGCACCTAATCTTTTGCCAATTTTTTGTGAATTTCGCCGAAATCTATCATCAAAATAACTAAAATTCCACCAAAAATAGTCCCACAAATATCAACTAGAGGATAGGGCAGGAGACCTGCGATTCCATGCACTACATTGGGTATCAGTTGACAATGGGAGTTGACCCAACGGGTTTTCGACGGAAGAAACATAAGGAGCTGAAAACTTTGATGATTAGCAGTTTGGCAACATAACCCCCCCCCCCCTTCTAATCTTAAGCATTTCTCTCAAAGGCGTCAGCTTGAGTGACCCTGTATTTCATTTATTGCCCACCATCTTAGAAAACTGAATGGAAAAAATGATTCAGTGGGTAAATTAAGGCCTCGCAGCTTGAGTAAATAATACTCCTAAACTCCCCACTGAACAATTCTTGTATTTCCTTCATTTGAAGATGGCGGACAGAGAGATGGTGGCAGTTCATGGATTGGTGGAAAACCACGGGGTAGCCAGTATTTGACAGTCTCATCTGCGGTGTCTATGTCTTTCTTTGGGTGCTTTTTTCTCCATTCTGATTGCCATAACTCAACGTCGACATCACATTCATCTACAATAGACGAAGAGTAACAACATTTCGAAAGACACCACAGTAAACGTGTTTAACATTAACTCCTACCAAACCTTAAATGGAGGGAAAGCACTACCGAATGTCATGGCAGCTGCCTCACTAAAGTATGCAACCCTTTCATCATGAATGTGCTAAAAGCACTGAAAAACAGCAAACAGTGGATTATAAATTACCTGCCCAGACATACTGTTAGCTAATCAAGCAACTAGATGCCTATTTAGAACACTAAGGGTAGGTTTACATGGGAAAAAACAAGGTTTAGGAAGGGAGAATAGAGTAATCACATCTTTATTGTAACTTTAACTGAGACACCAGAAAATATTTTTGATTGAGGGGGCAATTGAAGATTGGGCATGACCATATTTGGGTGTGGTCAAGTTCATGCTGGTGCTCCTTAGAAGTTGATAAAAAGGTGAAGACAAGCCCAAGCTTTTTGATGGCGATAATTGCCAGTAGAACACAAGAGCAACAGACATAGGTCAAACAGCCTCTTGTTTATTTTAATTAGAATTGCATGCCTTCAGCACAACATATTGGCAAAAACGTGCAAGGGCTACAGTCCCCCAACCCTCTCCTGACTCTGACATGCCTGTTCAAGAAGCTGCAATACATAATTTCATCAAGATTTGTGCTGAGACAATTATGAAATTTGTTCAGTGTATTTCGGACAGTGTATTAGCTTTGGGTCTATGATGTAGGGTAACAGTGTATCTGCACAAATGCCATAAATGGAGAAGGCAAATCTTAAGTCCAAAAAGTTCCACAACACAGCTCAGGGATGCTGGAGTATATTTTAGAGTGAGGGGACTTTGAAGTTTGGGCATGGTCCCTCAACTTTAAGCTGGATACTCCTTAGAAGTCAATAAAGGGTCAAGACATGCCCAAGCTTTGGGAATTGGCACAAAGAAGCAAGTGCAATAGGCATAACCTTTTTTGTAGCGCGATTAGAAAGGTATGCCTTCAACATAACATAGCGGCAATAAAGTGCCATGGCTACAGCCCCCCATCCCCCAGCTCTGGCCTGCCTGCAGCTTACCTTTCTTGCCTTCTGATTTGACCAAAGATTTCAAAAACTCAGGGTTCATGTGTGAAAATTTGCAGTTTTCTCCGAACTTACATTGTCCTAAAACGAAAATATTACAGTTCAAGGTTCTGACCAGAATTGGTTTGGAAATGCAGAAAATCATGATCTGATGCAGGGACAAAAAATGCCAGCAAGAAATCAATGCCCCATAAAAACAACCAAACAGCATATTTTACATGAATTGGAACCAAGATATGCTATTTCTCACAAAATTTAACACTGGAACTGGGCTACTTTTGTAGAGTAACCTGAAATTGCTCTTTAATAAATCATGTGAACTTCTTTGTTTTCCAGAGAGATTTTTCTTTAGCAGTGTAGAATGGCTGAAAATTAAATTCCTCTACTTGTTAAAAAAAATGTTCATTCTTCCATTTGAATGGTGCTGTTGTTAATCTCAATGCTTCAGACTCAGCAGAGATGCTTGTTGCAAATCAGTATAAGCTCCTCTGTTCACATGACAAAACAAAACAAAACTGAAATAACAAGTTCTACAACTAATATTAATAAAGATGGGGGTGAGATAGATATCTCTTCCACTCTTCCATACAGAGTGATTGTAGAGGAAACACATCTAAGAAGTGGAAAAAGTTAAATCAAGAAATCTTTGCACACTTTCAAAGATTCAAAGCTGAAAATGGGAGCATAATACATGTCTCTATTAATTACTTTCCATAAACAAATAGAGATATATTCCAACAAACCAACTTTTCTTTTTATCCAGGCATTCCTGTAAAGGAATTCACTACATGCTTCAAGAGTCTCAAGCAAAAATTTTTGTTACAATTTTTTGTACTTACAAGCTCTGGAAACAGCAGTCACAGCAAAACGTTTTTTGAGAGCATAAAATTAAAGATTGGCCAGCAGTAGGGTATGGCTATATGGAATGATCTCCACATCGGAGTGTCACTTCCGTTATCAGCAGTGAATTTCCTTATCATAACTTCTACACAATAACTTGTGATTCCTTCTAACACAAGTAAATGGTTTAATATTATTTGCATAAGTTGTTTAAAAACTAAAATAGAACTGACCTGTTTGGAAAAATTTTTTGCAAGGTATCTTTTCAGCTTCCTCTGCCATCAAAGTTGCAGAATCTAAAACACAAATTAAGCTTGATCATCTTTATGCCATCCACATGTACAGCAGCAATTACTATTGTCCTACAGAGAAGGAACACATGCGAATAGTACAATAGTATTCTAATCAATACAGCTTTTCTTCCTATTACTTTCAGGAAGGTCTCCCAAAAGAAATAATTTAAAGCTGTTCATGAGCAATCAGAAATAAAATTGTTGACCTTCTGCTTGTCATGAGTGCTTCATAACATTTCCTAATAAACAAGATAACAAACACAAGGCACTGTATTACGCCTCAGTAGAAACTTTGGGGGAAATACTTGGACGAAACAAAGATCTTGTTGTTTTCAAAGAACAGAATGAACAATTTTAAATGCATAATTTTGAATGAAGGACTGTATTCACTTTTACCTGCGCAAGATTTTATTTGGTCTACCTAGTTAACTATTTTTTTTAGTTTTATATCTATATTGTTACATGTTACTTTTACTTTTGGGGACCCCACATAAAATTGCAAATCTTGATGATGGGGCATCCTCTCAAAAGAAATTTTCTTATCTACCTGTCTGCCTATCTCTTTTACTTTAAGCTAGTGTAAACAGAGAGATCCTCAGTGCCCAATTGCGCGTAAAACAATAACGAAACAATAGGCCTAAATCTCTTGTTTCAAAGATCTAGCTTCATGAAATTTACAAAGCTTTGGAACAGACCCTTGAAAGAATCATAGTGAAGTTTTCTTGCTCTTTGATGTTGTGTAGAACCAATGTGTCTTTTTCTTGTTGGCAGAGTATCTGCAAATGCACGATCACAGTATTCACAATAGTATCTTCTCCCCATTGCCTATACTATTCTTATAAATTACATATCATTTTGTAGTTGCCTCGTTATCGTGAAATTAGCCATCTTCAGTTTACCTCTTTCCCAAATAATATCTGAGACCTTCCACCAATCAAGTAAAAATCTAAATTTCAATTGTTGAAGAGGAAACAGGTTTGTGAGATAAATTAAGCACCCTTTTATTAATTCATTTACCGTCCAATACTTTTTTCCCATTCAATTATAATAATGAAAAAACTGGTCTGTTAAATATTGGCCTAGGCTCCAACCAATCATAGGGCATTTACATGGGACAGAGGCATTTATCGGACAATTGTTGACAAGTTATTCATAATTAGCCCATATAATTATTTTCTATTTCGTGGCAAAAAGCATGAGCAACTCAAAGACTGGAATCTTTGTTTGTTGAATTCCCGATTATCTTGTATATGTGTACTTATTAGCCCTACACAGTTTTAATAATCAAGCATGCTACAATTACAGCGCAAGTCACTGCATATGAAAGTCTGTCTGTGCATCTGCAGTTTTTCACCTGAGCTATGAAATCCAATCTAATGTATTATTTTGCTATATGAATGAAGACACTGTGCCAAAATAGTCGCACAAAGTTAGAAGACATGATGGGAGCCACCTACAGTTAGACAATTTTAGCAAGTTTGACCATGCATGCCGCAAGGATTCCAGTACTATTTTTGCAGTCACATTGCAAAATCCACAAGCATTGGCTTTCACACAAGTTGAAAGCAGAGACAATAAAAGAGATCAACCAAGTACATAAAGTCTCATGAGGCAATTAACCAATTAATGATGCTAAAGCATAATTAAAATTTCCTAGTGTAATTGATAAACAATAGCAAAGGGGCACAAGTTAACAGTGATGAACCCTTAGCTGCAAAGGAAAGAAATTTTTCCAAGGCTGTAATAGCTTTATTGTAGCCTTTAATTCAATCTGTCTGTTGAAAAAGATAGGTCAATGTGTAAACTGTGAATTGATCATGTGCTGTTTTGGCAATGTTGTTTTGATATTTATCAAGTGTTCTTCAGAAATGTCTTCTTAAAAACTCTCCATGTCTCACTTTAAAGAAAGTCTCTTGTATAGACAATAAATATCTGCTCAATGTGTATAATTATGTATATCCTAGAATAAAAACCAACATTGTTTTTCTTTTTGTGTAGCTTCACATATTAGAAATTTCTCTCAAGAAAGATGGATCACAGATACAGTGAATCGTCCCAAAGAATCCAATCAGCAGAATCCATCCAATCTTACGCACAGGTATTTGGCAAATAATATTGCATTCATGATAATGCTAAATTGTCATATTTCAGTTGTATTCGCCCACAAGGCCAGTAAGTGAGAGTTGGGTATTACTTTTTTAATTCAAGAAACTATCGTATCATGAACTAAGACACTGCTACGATGCTTGTTTTTATGACTGAATGTGGTTTGCTTCTTTGGGGGGCCATAACCTTTTAATGAGGGTTGTTTCTACCAAATTGTCTGCATGTAATAATTGTTACTTTTTTACAGTTGACAGAATAATAGACTGCAGGTACCAAAGATGATGGCTTCTACTTATTTAGGTTTTTATGTAAGAAATAGCTTGCATGATGTCTCTTGTGCCAGTGATCACCCAGTAAAAATAAACACAATCATGTTGATTTCAGAAGTAACATAAACAACTGCTTGGCCAGGGGCTTGGTACATCAAAAAACAAGATAAATCACCACTTATTAGTGTGGGTAGAGCTACCATCATCAGTTGAGAATTAAAGCTTGCTTTGGGTAAGATAACACCACCTGCATCATAAGTTATAATTAGCATGGCATGCAATTCTATGCAATGAAAGGTTTATGTTTATATGATGTGCTAAAACGTAACACTATCTTCCCTTTTACAGGGTGCTAAAGGAAATATTAAAGATCCAAAGATAATACGATATTCTGGAGGAGTAACATCGGCTAGTGGAGAAAGAGGTGGACTGATTTACACTCGTTCAAATAATGTGAGTCAGTTTCAAAGGATCTTTCAGGTAAGGTTCATTGATTGGTTAAAACTTGATTGATTGACTGATTGATTGATTGATTGATTAGGTTAGTATCATGTATCTACAGAGATTAGACTTTCACTGTGTTATGGACAGTAGCATAGCCAGGGGGGGGTAAGGGGGGCAGTTGCCCCCCCAATGACAAAATATTAAGAAATTGGTGGAAATTGCATTACGTTTGCCATTAACTTCGTGCATTGCCAAGAGAACATTTTCAAAACTAAAACTTATAAAAACGAGGTTGAGATCCACCATGAGACAAGAAAGACTTCAAAGCCTTATGTTGATGTTTGTTGAATCCGAAATTCTAAAAAGTCTTGACTTAGAGCTGCTTGTGAAAGACTTTGCAGATATGGCCCCTAGAAAAATGGACTTAGTTTAAACTTTAATTTACGAGTGAATATATATATATAGATATATTGACATGCAATGCAAATGGGTTTCACTATAGAGCTTTGAAAAGATTACCACACTACAAATGTAATGCTAAGCTTATCACATCTCAAATTTTCAATGCTTCTCATTTCCATTAAGCATGTATGCTCAAAAGAGACGCTCTTCAATGTTTGTTCCTGGCCTGCAACGAATTGTGAGGTGCTACAAGTATTGCAAGTGGCAATCCACAGGACCCCGTTCATCTCTTGCTCCATTTCCCCCCCCCCCCCCCCCCCCCCCAAAGAAATGACCCTGGCTACGCCACTGGTTATGGGTTTATTTCAACATAATTCCTCGCAACTCTTAACCAAGAACGTCTCCACATTGTATCGTCTTTGTTGTATTGTAGAGTTTTTAATAGGAAGAGTAATCAGTAATACGTAGTGTAAAATTAAATGGTATAGGGAGTTGTATTAGCTCTAACTATTGATCAATGAAGTGAAATAAAATTACTGAAAATATCAAATGGTCTTGAACCAACAGCACACACAAATACCGGACACTAGTCAAGTTGTTTCTCTGCAATAATCACCATAATTACACTTCGCATATATGAGGCGGCGTAGGGAAATATGGAAATGTTTAAGTCGTTTCGTACGAACAAAAGAAGTTTCTATGTATCGTGAGTTGCGGTCAATTAAAGTTTTTATGTGTAGTGTGCTTAGTATTTCTTCGCTTTTAGATGAAATTTTAGCTGTATGGCAATAGCCAGTATTTGAAGATAACGCAAAACTGCTCTTCAAAGAGCACAAATCTTTATGCTTTTATACTATAATCAAAACATTGAATGTTATCAATTGTTTTTAGGCAAAGAGTGCACTCCCTGTCTTCCTAAAAAGGGGCAGAAGTGACGAGTTGGTATACAAAGGCTTAATGACGGCATCACTTGTTGGCCTAGTCGTTGCTTCATTTGGAATGTATAAATTGGCAATGCCCTCAAAACCAAACTAAAACGTATTTAGTATGCTTAATGTTATTTTGAATGTGTACAGAATGGAAATTATGTCTCCATAAGAGTTCTTAAAATCTAGCTTCTTTGTTTATCAAAATGTTCATCTCTGCATGATGTTTCTTTGTTTGTACTATCAATGTTGTTTTATTGTGTGATGCACTTGAGCAATTACCGTTCAGTCTCGATTTTGGATCTGTGTGTTACATCTCGGTATGGGAGCTTATCCTGTTTAAGGCTACTGTTCTTTTTAACCAAACGGCAAAAATAGATAGAAAAATTTAAAATTTTAGACAAAACGTATGGTTGAGTAATTTTTTATCACAATATTTCACAAAAAATTATAATTATTATAAAGATATTAACACAGTTGAAATTTCCAGCAACGAAAATCAAAGCGGAGAAGCGACAATAGTGTTAAATCTTCTGAGGCTAACAGGAAAATGAAAGTTATTCGAAAGCAGCAAGCATCTTTGTCCAAATAACCATTTTACGACAGTGCTCAAGTCTCAGCTTTTTCTTAATTTCAAATCGATTGCGAGGCTCGTGCTATTACACTCTTTTTCTTTATAAGAATAAATTTTATAATTTATAAGAATAATGAGGCTCAAAATTGGTGAAATTTAAGACTATTTTAAGAATATTGTCAGGCTCAAGATCTTTTGAAACAATTATTTTTAGCGCGTGTTTTTTACTTCTGAATATTTTATGGCATTTTAATTACTCGTACTTCTTTACTCCTTCTTCATTGATATTCTGTTAGTCTATTATTTAGATTTTAATTTGATGGTTTGTTCTGTTATTTTTCTGTTTCCATACTTGTAATAGGTGTGCGTTTTTGGAATTGATGATAGTTATATCAATTTATTGCCATATCTGTATCCTTTGCCGCGCTAAGAATAATTTAAGAATATTCCGAGGCTCAGAATCGCAAAAAATTATTGAGGCTCAGCAAAAAATTAAGTATTTTTATAAAAAAAAGAGTTTATAAAATTGTCCTAATATAAAATTGCAGTTATTTTACAGGAATGATTTAGGAATAATTTTTATGGTTTTTGGCTTTACCCCTTGTAACTGTTTTTCGTGCTGTTTTGAGACTGATTAGTCCGGTTTTTTAACTCGGTTTTTGTGACCCGGTTGCACAGGTTACTCATCACGTGTTAATTTCAAAACTTAAAATAGCGCTGCCACCTTTTCCCAATCCATGCGACAACATGGCTGCCATAAGAGGCAGACTACTCTGAAATCGAATGACTTGGTAAAAGGGAGAGTGGATACCAGTAAAGCCAACAAATTTGTTTCAAATACATTAACCGTCAAGAGATAGATGGGTAGATCTGACATTAGGCTAGGGTAAGGCCCGTCGAACTCCACTGCCACAAGCGATTTTAGGCCTCAGATGATTAGAGACAGCCACAGTAAATATTTTCTGTTTAATTGCATAAAGAACATTTATTACTATCTTCAATGCAGAATTGTTCAAACTCCTTAAGTAAAAATACGCTTTGCATCAATGTATGATGACGAAGATCCCTCTATGGGAGACGTTGTTTCCAATGGCGACCCAAATCTAAAGTCTTCTGAAGAAGATAATTGTTCATTTATAAAACTGGCAAGAGCTGTTTACGAGTATCATGCAAAATCTGATGTTGAGCTTGACTTTTCTTGCGGTGATACAATAGCAATCCACTCGAAAACTAATGAAAGCTGGTGGTGGGGCGAAGTTAACGGTCGTTTTGGGTATGTGCCAGTGAATCATATAAGCTCTTATTTGAAAAGTGACAAGGAAGGCGGCGATAATTGGCAAAATGATAGCTATTTCGAAATTTATGGGCAGCTGAAAATTCAGCATGAAATGCTGTCAGACCAGCCAAGAACACAAGCTTACCTGGAAGCAATAAAAAGCAATTGTAAATTTATTACTGGGACTAAAGTTATGGATGTTGGGTGTGGAACTGGAATATTAAGCCTTTTCCTTGCCAGAGATGGCAAAGTAGGCAAAGTGTATGCTGTTGAAGCAAGTTCAGTCAACCGAATTGCAGAGCATGTTGTTAAAGTTAATGGTTATGAAGGTCAAATAGAAGTTGTCGGAAAGATGGTTGAAGAAGTTGCACTCACAGAAAAAATGGACTTAATTGTCTCTGAATGGATGGGGACTTTACTGATATCAGAATTTATGATAGAATCAGTAATCAAAGCAAGGGATATGTTTTTGAAGCCAGAAGGGAAGATATGGCCATCAAAAGCCCTTTTATACCTTGCTCCATGTTCCGCAGTTGAAACATACAAATCAACTAGAACATTTTGGAATGATTTGTTTGGATTTGATTTCTCGATTGTTAAAGCAATCTCACCTATTGCTCAAACAGGGAAACCTCTTCACGATCACATCACAAAGAGGGAGGATATCTTAGCAAAGCCGACCTCAATACTTGATTTAGAGATGAAAACTATCACTGTTGAAGGCATTGAAAATATTACTCATAATTTTCACTTTTCAGTTAATAAATCTGGAGTTTTTAATGGCTTTTGCACTTGGTTTACTGTTATATTTGACAGTTTATCAAATTTAGATGAATCGAGTGTTGTTTTAGACACAGGTCCAAATGCTTCATTAACACACTGGAAACATCCTCTG
Organism: Catostylus mosaicus; assembly: GCA_964019065.1. Taxonomy (NCBI): domain Eukaryota; kingdom Metazoa; phylum Cnidaria; class Scyphozoa; order Rhizostomeae; family Catostylidae; genus Catostylus; species Catostylus mosaicus. Next base: position 2,263,677 of record OZ025187.1, read on the forward strand.
TTGTTCATGGATGTGATGATTGATGTTTTCACTCATGATGAAATATCAGGAACTGTAGAACTGAAAAGAAATGTAAAAATGAGGAGACATTTATCATTGAAAATTTGCTGCAAAATTATAAGGGACAGTAAGGTCATTTCTAATCTTGAAAAAACTTTTAAATGCTGGGAGTAATTCTATGAGAATGGCTTTATGTTTCATATTTGATATACAATTACATATTTTGTATGTTTTATATAAATAGCTTTCTAGTCTATCTGCCTTCTTAGTGAAATCAAATTAATCTTATTCAATATAGATGTTCACATGCCTGATGTACATAAACAAAATTAAGAAACTACATCTTGGAGTCAAAGGAACCCATTCGCAAATCTCTTAAATTTGATGCTAAGCACACGGTCTTTAATTGTTCATCATCAATCATCAAATTGTAGTACAAGTTACTTAATAGTTTCTTAAACTTCACTGCACATCAAGTGCTATAAAAACAGTGCAGAAACAGAAAGTGAAAATCTCTCTTTCGAAGTTTTGGCTACAATTAGCCTCAGCACTAAATAGAGAGAGGGGCAAGACAGCATATGCAAAAACTACTCAATGAGCCCTTTACACACGAATGGCAAACAATCTATGCGAATATTGGCTGCAAATAAATGGAATCAGTTCTTGATGCTTGCAGTAAAAAACATTTTTCAAATCGAAAAGTTCCTTAAACATATATAATTCTGGCGCGCAAGACACCGGGACGAGACACTATTGTTATTTAATCACGTGTTCGTAGATCGCCGATCGTCTGCGTTGCAAAGAAAAAGGTCGATTAGGGATTTCATTTTTAGTATTAAAATTCTTCAAATATTTCGGCCTTCTACATGTAGGTTCCTTATAAAAAAGCGTGTACTTCATATATCAACTCCGCAAAAAGTCATAAATCTATCTCTTTCATCCCTCAACTCCCTCTAAAACTTGCTGTCTTCAATGCCCTTATTAACTGTCATTCAAAATGTCCATATTCCATATTCAAGACATCAGGCCCGGATCCAGCCAAAAATCTGACTTACGCAATACACTGGAAGGGTAAAGGGGCGCGGTCAAAAGAAGGGCGTGACCCTATAATCAATTCTATCTCATTGAAATTTTAATGCAATTTTTGCAGCGTTTTCTAAGCTTGGCAGCCTACTAGATAATGGTTTAACACGCCAGCTCAGCCATAATTAATTAAGCAATTAAGCTTTTTAAGGACATTAAGCAAAAGGGGCTCCAATTTTGAACCTCGTTACGACAGGACAAATCTTTGATGTTTCATGAAACTTGTATATTTCATATTATTGAATTGTCAGGTCATTGCTCTGTCCCTCACTGTTGCTACTGGTCTTCCATTCTTGTTACGAAGAAACTGCTAAATTCTCTTAAAGAGGATTGCTCAGCAGCAAGTATTGGTCTCAAAATGATGTAAGTACTTATAAAACCAAGTACGGATGAAAATCATTGTGGAAGCAATGCATCTGAACGAGCTATTGAATACTGCTGATCTTGAAACAAAGGCAATCCTTGCCTTTTTATGTACGAAGAATGAGTACATGATGTGGGCAATCTTGTGGAATGCGATGTCCGGGTAGGTAGGTAGACAGGCAGGCAGATAGGTAGGTAGTTAGGTAGGTATAGACCTATTTTTTTGCCAAAAGTGTAACAAAAGATGACCCATTCTGTTTTCCGAACATATAAAATATTTCTAGGAGGAACTGGGGGTTTTGTAGTTGAAATATTGCGCGAGTCACGATGCAAGTAATTCTCTTGATCACACACGCGATAACTATTCTACACGTTAAACGATTCTGCAAGGGTTGCAGAATCACAGGTTTGTTAGGGTTGCAAGTGTGCAAGGATTGAAAGATTCCAACTTTTAAGTGTTGCAAAGTTGCAAGTTTTTTAGGATTGTAAGATTGCAATGGTGTGCAAGTCACCAAGGAGACGTGGCTTAGTTCGAGAGTTGTCATTTCCTTGTTATTATCGATTTGCGTGCCAAAATGTGGTAGAGCAGTTAGGGTAACGTTTCTAATTGAAAAAACTAATCACGTTCTATGGGTTTAAGATGCAAATCATCAGGGAGATGTTGCAAAGTTCTTGAAATCTCATTTCCATTGTTATTATCGATTTGCGTAACAAAATGTTGTGGCGTAATTAAGGTAATGATTCTGTTTGAAAAAACTATTCACGTTCTGTGGGTTTAACATGCATACATCAGGGAAACCTTGCAAAGTTGTAGAAATCTCATCAGGGCCGAATCCAGCCATATCCGAACAGGGGGGCAAGAGAGACAAAATTTCCGACAATTGACTGCAAAACAATAGATCCATTGTTTAAAGAACGATAGTTTATTGTTAAATCTATTGTTTAAATCAGTTCAATTTCCGATGAAATGGTAATTTGTGGACCCTGGGGGCCCTCTGTCCTCCCCCCCCCCACCCAGCTTCCCATTGGCTTCGGCCCTGAATCTCATTTCCACTATTAATTATCGATTTGCGTGCCAAAATGTTGTGGTTCAATTATGAAATGGTTATTACATTTCCTAGAGTGGTTTGATTTTGAAAAGAGAAGCACGTTTTATGTTATTCTTTTTACAAAAAAAAGCACGTTTTAGGGGGCTTAACATGCAAATCATAACGAGACATGGCATTGTTCTAGAAATTTCATTGTGCTCTCATTTATTACCAAGTTCATGTCTCGGTCATTCTTCGTACATCTCAAAAGCATTGCTATTTTATGTGTTGTGACCGATTTGTCACGGTACATCAACTGAGAAACGCTCATACTGCTTTCATATTGTACAATAATAATGAGTTAAAGATGACAGGTGCGTCTCTGCAGGTGCTTTATTGGTGAAAAAGTATTTTGAAATGTGTAAATAGAAATTCATACGGCAATTAGTCTAAAAGCCTGTTTTAAGCACATTCGCTGACAATGCAAGCTACATTTTGCACTCCAAGAAAATGATACTGTTTGCCTATACACTTCTGCTGGCTTACTTATCAAATGAACAAGCATCGTGTGAAATTTTACGCCTCAGTTGTGAAACTTATGCCAATTTTAGTATAGTGAGCCATAACAAAAGGGTCAACCACACATTTCGCACGATCCCTGGCACAGACCGGCAAACTTGTCAACTTGAATGCAGCCAAAACGCAAAGTGCAAATCTATAAATGTGAAGAATGTCGATCATAGTTGCGAGTTGAATAATAAATCATTTCATGATCCAAAGGACAGAGCTGTGACACTAGAATCGTCTGGCTGGGTAATCTACTCGCCATCTTATAAGGAAAGATTGGTAAGTGTTTTGCACGGAGCTGCGTTGGGTAGCAAAATATTCATGCTGTACAGTCGGCAATGTTGGCATATCAATAATAAACTAGCACAAACCATACTGTATATATACAGGAAACGCAGTAATATTACAATATCTCACTCGTATATATAATTTGCAGTCAATTGATTTATTTTTTTTTTATAAGCACATGAGCATGTAGACTTTCAGCTCTGTAAGTGTTGCGCTTCAACGGTAGTCCGGAGGAGGGCCGTAAAATTGAATGTCCTTTCGACATTTGTATCTAGCTTTGTTTTGTTAAAACCGCTGCCTTGGGAAGATAAGTATACATATAGTTTTCATCAGGGGCGGACTGACACTCTTTTTCTTGGGTGGCGCTATGGCTCAGCAAGGGCCCATAGGGCGTGACCAGACCGTAGTTGGGTGTGGCCGCTCTGAAAAACCAAATTTCAATGCTATTGCAATAAGTGATATGATGTTTCATTTAATCAAACCTTTTGTTAAAGAGGAATCATTGCAAAATTAACCTTGTTCAAGGCTTGAATCGGTCGCAACGAAGTTGAGAAGATCAATCTTTTGTCTTTTCAAAGTTCAACCAGTTGAGTATGATTCAATAAATCTGCATGATGATGCATAAATTATCTACATTCCTTCTTTTCTAGATACGTCTGTAGGGTCCGAGTCATGCGTACAACAATTTTATTGATAGTTTCGAATCGCTTTGGAATTTGATTGTTTGGTTTGGAAGGTTCTTAATTAGTTCAGTTCAGTTCATATATAATTTAAATTCTCCACATACAATTTAAAATTCTACAGTACATACAAATAACTAAGCTGATTCAGTAGAGAGAATGACCATTCTACATGTTTCCAGGCGAGATTGGCTTAGGGTTTACCGCGATTTTTTTTTATGATATACTCTGTCTATTGGGTTATCTCTCACAGAAAATTAATGTCATCAAGTATTTGTAAGTTATATGGAGTATCGCCGTTTTCAACAAGGAAACTCTCTTGCTCATTCTTCTTGCACTTTATATTAATCTTCTTGTTCCTCTTCCATGGCAACAATGTCATCTAATATAGTCACAAACTCAATGTCTCTAAGAGATTTTGTGGTACGAAAAGAAGATATGGCATCATGAAATTTATAAAGTGCCAACGCTCTTCTCAGAGAGTTGCTTACTCAATGTTGTGTTGCCTAATAATTTGGAGATGTTTGAAAGGACATATATGTCCTGTTTCAAGCAGATTTTCAATTTCTTTGAAGCATCGTGTCTCAAGTGCAGCTAGATCAAACGCCTCCCTCCAGTCAAAACGTAGCCAGGGGGGCTATAGGAGCTGTCGCTCCCTCCCCCTTTTGAAAAAAAATAATTTTTTGATGCTTTACTAACGATTTTGAGCACAAACAATAGCAAAACGCCTCTGCGCCGTTCCTAAAACTATCTCATTCTTTTATTTTACAGTTTTCACCACGTACTCATTTGGTAGGGACAGAACTATTTTGTACGTGAACCTGCCAAAATTGGCTCCCCCCTTTATAAATCCTTGCTACGTCTCTGCCTCCAGTGAACTATGTTTCTTTCTGCTGAAAAAGTATGTGAAAATAAAGTTACATATAATAGGATAAAAGCTCGGATATAGTCCATTTTTTGCATCTGTGACAGAAGATGTAGAATGTGGTACAGATGATGACAGTAGTAAGCTTTCAAGTTAAATAGCGTTGGTGATTATTGTCAATTGATAGATCTGTGCACATTTCAAGGAAGGAGGAGTAAGACTGACTGAAGATTTTTAAAAAACTAATGGAATGGTTCAATGACTTTTTAAATTGGGATTGGAGAGGAGGGTAATGTATTGGTCTCTCTTGTGGTTGGCATTGACGTCTAGATAAGTCTAAAATGCGACAGTTAGTTCGAGTAAGCAAATGGAAGAGTTGCTCATTGGCAATGACAAGGGCAAGATCAGTTTGAAGCCTGTCTTCTTTAATTATGCTTGGTGAGAGAAAGCTCGAAATATCTACATTGACAAATTAGTTAGGAATTGCTATGAAATATTCTACGAGGATTATTAATGCTGAGCCATTTTGCCAGGTATAGTGGTTTCATTTAGGCATTTCTTGCACTTTGTGGCCACAAGGAGTAAACTTCAGGCAAGAACAGAAAGAGCAGTCCAAAGATAGAAAAAATTTAAATAAGGTGAGATTACTGAGGGGGGCGAGGGAATTGTTTGGGTAATGGATTGTAAACCTGCAGACATCCTTAATTTCGATAGCGATTTATCAAACAAAGACTAAAGAACAGAGTATTGTAATGCCAAGTTGCTTTGTAGTGGCTGGTGTTTTTCCATAGAGAGTTTGTATAACCCCTCCCTGTCTCCTCCTTACCTAAAAATTTCTTATTTAAGTCTTATAAAAACTATGGTTTGTAGTGATTGATTTTACTTTCAGCTACCTATAGTTTGCTTACCTTATAAAATAGGGACATTATGAACTGAGTGTACACACTGATATGGTCTTCTCTGCCATATGGTTGACATTTCAATGGCTTGAAAGGGTTTCCTACGCTTTGGGTCGTCACCAGGTTTCTTCAAAGATTTTCTTCAGGGTATTTCATAAAAAACCCTCTTTCTTTTCTATGATCCAGATTAATGCTTATACGAAACTGTCTTTGACCTAATTGGCGTTTTTCTTTGGTCCTCGTTCATTCTGCTGCAGAACAGTGTGTGTAGTAATATGATTATAATTCTAATTGTTTAAGCATATTTTTTTTCATTGCGGTTGCTTCATCATACGATTCACTGATATTTGAATACTTCTTCTGCCTTTCATGTTCTTACGACTTAAAATGATTTCGCACATTCATACCCTTGAGACTGCTGACTCAAAATCGAGTGTTGATGTTATTCGATTTCTGCAATTCTTTTATTTGATCCATCTAAATTCATAGCATAGATCAATTGCCCCAACAAAACGACGATTATCTTCTTGGTTCTTTTTATATCGTCGATGAAGTGTTTCGAAAAGTTCTCCTTGACAAGATTCTTTAATAACTGAGCGTGAAGAGGTAGGTGATCATTAGGTGCTCTCAGAGACATTTGATATGGTAGACAATGTTATGAACTGGCTTGCATGGCTGATGCGTATTGTTTTTGATTTATGATAAACAGTTTTTTACCGACGAAGGGCCCGCTTTTCAAAAATTTAAGGGGGCCCTGGTGACGATCGCCACCCTGGCTTTCATTCCTTGGTGGATAGTAGAACAAAAGGTAGTATATGTACCAAAGAGCAATGAGGGCATGGGAAACTGCCAACGTGGCAATGCTTTTATCAATGCTACTTTTGTATCCTTTGTTTTGTTAAGCTTTGCATGAAACTTGAGTTTAGTCTAGTTTTGCAAGGGAATAGTACAATGGAGACGTTCATGTTATTATCAAATGCATGCGTTTCGATGTCTGTTGACTTCAAGTCTTTATGTTAGGGAAAGTGACATGGTCTATGACGTAAATTGAAGATCCTGAATCACAAGTTTTCTTTAAAAACATATCTAGCTGTTGTGAAATTTACTAGAAGGCTTTTTGACCTGATGTTCTCAGTGAAATGCAAATGAATCTCTTCGGATAGCCTATTTTTATTTCATGCTGAAATGAATGGATATTTGCCCCGGTGGGTCAACTCCCATTGCCAATTGTAAGCATCCGTGCCTGAATATCTCTGAAAATAGGGGCTTAATTTCATCCAAAACCAAGGGCATAAAAATTGGAAAAACGGGGGGTTTTTTTACCAAAAAAATTTTAGAAAAAGGGTTATTACGATCCAACTGATCGTATTAACAGAACAATATGTTCCTTGGTTTCAGAGAAAAAGGGGGGTAAAATTTGAGTTAACAATCAGAGAGAAGGATCAATTTTCTAGAGGCTCAGACGGGGGTGCTTACCCTTGACAATGAAAGTTGACCCACCAGTATATTTGCAAGTGAACTGGCAATTTTATTCGTTAACCTAGGCTGGGGCCCCATCACCTATCAAGCAGATGTAGGCCTGGCGCGTTAGGGCCTGTGCCATCAGGATTTCTCCTGGGAACAAATATGCCGACCTCGGAAAGATGGGCAGCTGGGTTTGCTGAAGAGTTTGTGAAGAAAGGTTCTTATTGTGGTTTTGTGATCCCGCGAACGGTTCATAAGCTAGTAGACCTGCGTACGGAAGCGCATATGTGCCATACAAAGTTTATTTCACTGTATACAAAGTTTATTTCACTGAATACAAAGTTTATTTCAATATATACAAAGTTTATTCAAGTGCATACAAAGTTTATGACATGGAAATGAGGTCCGTATTTGATGACTACATTAAAACGAGGCTGTGTGATTCCAACCATTGCCACGACGCTTCAAACCAAGTTTCTCCAACCTCCTCATCAGTGTCCATAGACTTATTTCTTCACCGTGGTACTTCGCAAGCATCAGCAAAATTGTCTTGTACTGATAACCAGCATAAGAATACCGTATTAAAATGTCATCCATGCTCGATTTTAGAAGAATAATTTGGGATATTTCAAACCTTGTTTCCATGTCATAAAGTTTGTATGCAATCGAATAAAATTTGTATATATTGAAATAAACTTTGTATACAGTGAAATAAACTTTATATGTAGTGGAATAAACTTTGTATAAATTGAAATAAAATTTGTATATAATGGAATAAACTTTGTTTAAATTGAAATAAACTTTGTATACAATGAAATAAACTTTGTATAAATTGAAATGAACTTTGTATGTGCATTCTAATTCACCCTTGTATGGCACATATGGGCTTCCGTACCTGCGCCTTAACCACTCGTTAACGATACCGTTATTTATCTATGTACTTTTATATTTTCGACTTTTATTTTTTCAAGATTAACAAATACCTATGTTTACTTGTTATAAACATATTGTTGTTTCACTACTTTTTAAATGTTTCAACCAAACCTTTGGTGATTGCAAACTTTACTAGATACTACTCAGCCTAGATGTCACTGTGAAAATGTGAATGTGCACATTTGGGCGTGGCAACAGAAAGCGTCTGTATGCAGGCAACAACATTTGTCTTTGCGACAAAACTTGCAATCACTTGGAACAAAGACCCCCTGTGTGCGCTAGGCTTAATCAATAGGTAGACATTGTAGAAGGCGCTTGACTGTGGATGCTGCTGGGATTTTTATTCCAGTTTTTATCATCCGTGAGTCATGACCTGTTGATTGCAATTTCTGCTCGTTGTCTCTGATTCACCTCTGACATAGCATGGAATTTGCAACTGCTTTCGTCTGCCGTTTAAGGGATACCTGTTAAACAGTTCTTTCAGTCCAATTCAAGTAACTGTGCCGCCGAAAATCATGCATTGGGCCAATTGGGTTTGATAATACATTTGTTGCTCAAAAGATGAGATCTGAAGAAAAGTGTATTACTGTGCAGGCACACCGACATCTTTGCGTGCTCTCGAGATGAGACACAGTTCAAATGTCAACAGTGAGGAAATAAATGGGGGAATCTTGCTACATCTGCAGTTATTTGATGTTGGGTAAATGATGCTCTAGCATTATTTGGATATAAAATTTTCAGGATACATTGTTAAATGAAGAGTTTTAACAAAAGATTGCTCTTTTGGGCAAGGCATTTTTTTAAGTAGTATTTCTTTGCATTGTTGACATGGCATAACATTTGTATTAGAGCTGCATTAAAGAGGCTCGGATACCTTTGAGAACTGAAAACCACGACAACAACAACAACAACAACAACAACAACAACAACAACAACTGTGAAATCGAATAGCTTAAATACAGTAGCATTTCTAAAACGATCTTTGTGACTGACATCTCATATATTCTTCATCGAATACAGTCCTGACACCTGTAGTGATAAACAGGCGGACGTCTGCAATTTTCCGACGATCCTCGATAGCCCATAATCAATCTGTGGCTTTTAGAAAATCCTAAAAATTTCCCGCCAAGCATTCCGACAAGCATTCTACAAGACAATGTTATAGGACTGGACACTATTATTCTTCACTCTAATTTATGCTAATTATGTTTATTTGACTATTGTAAATCATTGTATGAATCAGTCAGTGTTTTATCTCAGAACATGTAGCACGTCATTGCTTCAGCTCTCGCTTATAAAAGTACTGAACTACGCAAGATAACAGGACTTCACATTACATTTCAAACCTGATATAACGAGAATAGGAAGGGAGGAAGATCCGCTGCCAACTGCTTTGAATTTATAATAGCATTTTGTAAGAAAACTGGTAGGATTCTGGCCAAAATTTATAACAAGCGGAGGGAAGCCTTTTAAAGGATTAAAAGCGAATGGACAAGGTTACAAGTGGCGATCGCATAGATTCTATAGATAGCCTATTGTATTTGGCACTTTGGCATGGACGCGTTTTATATTTATAGACGTATTTAAAATCATTCATATTGACTTAGTAACATCTATTACTTTTTCAAATGCATGTTCTCTGATAATAATCATTTTCAAGGTTGGGGTAAACTGCCGGAAATTTGAGCCTTGCCCAAAAGAGAAGAAATGCCTGGACACGTGTCAATGCCCTGGTTACAAATGCATTGGTACGTATAAAGTGTAATTATCGTAACCTAATAAGAATTATGGAAACGCTGCTTCGTAGCTACATCTTCTCCGCAGGCTCCTCGATTAGATCACGTTATAATACGGTGCGGTTTTTAGGGACCGGAAGTGCTAGTAAAACCCAGTGACTTAGAGACCCAAGCCCCCTCACCAAACATTTTAGCAGACTATGAAAAAGCGCCCCCTTTCAAACAATAACTAGCATCAAACCCCACGTTGCACCTGTGACGAACCTTGAAATTTCGAAGAGGGATGGTGGTTTTTCGTCTTCTTATAATTGTGTTAATGCAAACAGTTTTATTGAGGTTTTGTTGTGACATTTCTTTTACAAAGAGTGATAATAGACAAAAGCTACGATACTATACATTTCCATTACTTCGAAGCCCCTAACACACTCCTTTCGCAGTTTTTGGTACTTCTCCTTTCTCTTCAAAAGGTTCAAAATTCACATCTATGTGGGGGTCTAAGCTTCAGTGAGGGGCCCTACATCTACCTCTGGGTGAAGCTTTAAGATGAATTCAAAAATTTGGAACGTATTCACGTACTGCCAAATTACAGATACTAGAATTGAAAATTTATGGTTTATCGTAATCTCAATTTTTTCAGACCATGAGGAAGTCTATTCAACTTGCACAGAGGCTTTTGTCATGAATGAAAAGAAGGAAGGCTCGTATCGTGTTCAACATCAAAATATGGCAGAATTTGTTGTAGCTGAGTGCAAAATTATTCGCAATAAGCTCACTGCAGTCTTTCATCATGATAGCGAAATGCTAAGATATGTCAAAGGTTATGAGAAACCTGGTTCGTACAGGTAATTAAACTAAAAATATTCGATAAGAAACTCTATGCCACTAAGAAATTGATAAAATATTGAATTGTCACCGGAAAATGTTTCAAGACCACGCGGTGTGGAATGGATAAAAATGGGTAAAAAATATGAAATTTTCTTATAAAGAGCAACCTTTGCTTTCCTTGCTCCTTCTGCTTCCCAAATGGAAGCAGGAGAGGCCCCTGCCCCTCTCCCCCCCCCCCCACTTCTGGCATCCCTGGATGATAATAACCGATTACCAGTGACACCGTAAAACCGCTATTTCATGTTGGCAATGAAAAACAGCGAAATGCAATACATATATATACAAATTGAATTAGTTGATAAAGCCAACTAACAGCGGTAACAGATTGCGGTGCCAATAGTAGAGAATCATCATAATACTTAGCTGTATCTATCACAATGGAGGGACTTGAGATTGACAATCATAAATTCTGAATTTCTTTTTGAAGTCATAGACGTCATTAAAGTCATGAACAGTGAAGTAGAATTATTGTTTATGCATTAGATACCCGATGTAAAACCACTTGGAAAAAGGGTCTGACAGATGGGTGTTAGGTCGAAGACCTTTTGCAGAATCACAAGAACTTTAATTTTCAGCTGCGAACGACAGAATTATATTAAAACGGCTATAATCACAGCTCTGAAGTCAGGACACCCTCTTCGATACAATTTACTGTAACTAGAATGGAAATCACGTGACACAACATGATGCAATAGACATGTAATGTTCTGCAATAGATTGGACCCTGTTTCCTAACACTGCCAATTTACTATGGGAGTCTTCATGCTATTGCTCCCTTACCCTGTAGCGCCCAAGGCACCCGTTTCTCGGGTCAAGGTCTTTCTTCAAAAGGAACAGTAGTTTCGTACTTTGCAAACAGATACCCTCTAAAGCAGGGGTGGCTCAATCCCAGAGAAAATAGGAGGGCCGAGAATTCCGGAGGAAAATTTTTTAGAATTTGATTGCAGTCTCTAGATTTTACTGTTTTGCGAATCTTAAATTTCTGTGATTCCTACTACAACACAGATTCAAGGCCACCCAAATAGGCTAACTGCGGTAATACTTTGCCTTTAAGGAGTATCCAAGCGTTCGCACATGAAGTCATTAACCCTCCAAGCAGCGGCGGAGCCAGAACTGAAAAAGTGAGGGTTCAGGGGTGTGGTCAGGGTCGCAGCTATGAAAACTTTTGCATGGCCACGGCCTTTAAACTCTCAGGCAAAACACAGAAAACGCCCTTTTAGCTAAATTTAGAATAGATTTTCGTTTCGAACATTCATTAGATCGTTTAATTAAATGACAAAAGCGCTAGATCTGGTTCTCAATGATATTCTATAGCCACGAATTAATTTTTAGGAAGAACATTACTTATGACAGTGCACTTGAAAACTTAAAAAGATTTGTTGATACATCTGTCAGTTGTCACCAGTTTACAAGAATTGACTGCCATGGAATGGTTCTGTTTGCCATCAAAGGCACACAATATGCGTTCTTGTCTGATCGAGATAACATTAGAATGACATATTTTGGAGGTAACGACAGGTACTCTCGAGGTAAGCACTACTCTTGTCACCATCATTGTTTAGAAAGATAGAGTCTAGAGGCAGATGTGTCAGCATGACCGTTCTTAGAAAATTTTTAGGAGGGATGTAGAGCATCAAATGCCTGAAATTTGAACGCATTCTAAACTTTAATGGAGGTTGTCCCCGGAATATTTTTGAAACTGGCACTTACGGAGCAAAGAACAACCTTCAAACCTAAAGTTTTCTGTTACTTGCCATGTTTTCAGAAATTTGCTGTGGGGAAAATTGCCGGCTTTGCCCTAAAGTCCCACAGCCAGGTCATAACTTAAAAAGATCGAAATTGGCCTTTGGGGCGTACAAATGGTGGGCTTCATAGTGGAATGAAAGGCATGTAAGTATTATATGTCATGAGGCTTGTCCACCGATTTAATAACGAATAAGATAAACGATCACCTCTTCTAATAATTATAAAAAAATTTCTCTAACATATCCACCACTTCCGTAGTCTTCTCTCAACTTGGTACACCCCCCATTGGCCTCCAGATAAACCCACCTTTAAAGTAGGCAGCTTATTCCCTGTTTCTGCAGCAAAATATATAGTATGTTTATCTAATCGCGATATTTGTGATTTTTCTTAAAATGTAGTTTCGATGGTTGTTGTCTATATTTAAAATCTTTGAGCATGTCAAGAAAATCGGAAGACAGAGAGGAGTAAACGCCTAATGTGTTTAAAGAGAGATTGATAATAATGATAATAATAATAATAATTATAGTAATGGAAGCAGGCCCTCCTGTTAGCCCTTGGTCATTAGCTATGACTTGCCTAATAGGAGTAATAACGGCAATAGGAACAGCAAGAGCATAGGTTGAAACATAAATAATAATTGTCTTGTTTATTGGGATTAGCAAGAGTAATCAGAAAGGTTCTGGATACCTAAGGCCGTGGGATATGGCTTGGTTATCAGAACATTTACCCAGCAATAACATCATATTCTTTGATAGCATAATCAATAATAATGGTTTGAATGTCAATTTCCTATTCATAGCTCAATTTTGCTCATTTATTTTATGCAGCAAGTATGCTACCAAATTTTTCAACTAAGTGATTGAATTTTGAGTTGATCTGAATTTAATGTTTACTAACCCAGGATGCAGATGTGGCCTTACCAGAACATGCAAGAATTATGGATCAATTTGTAACTGTGACACAAATGACTACATCTGGCGTTCTGACTCGGGTTACGTCACGGATAAGCAAAGATTACCACTGGCAGCTATATCTCTTGGGGATACTGGTGATGGACCTGAAGCGGGTAAATTTTTCATTGGACCTTTGGAATGCATAGAAGATGAAGACTAACTGCATTGTGAAAAACTAATCTTTTTTCTTCACTTTTATTTGCAGTTAATTTCAGCATGAGCCAGATAACAGTCAATCTTAGATAAAAAAATTATTTTTGCCCTTATAGATATTATTCTTATTATTATCACTATCATTAACATTATCGCATTTATTAATTTCCATATCAGCTCTCTTGGCTATCCCGAGAAAAAATAAAATTTTCTGGGGGAGGGGAGGGGAGGGTGGTAAGAGCCAAAATTACAATCAGATGTGCTTTTTTTCATTATTTCCTTTTTTGAATCATTTTTGCCTCGGTCTTGCTCTTGGTATCTTTAGCAGTTCATATCTTTTTTGGACACAGCATGAGTCTGGCCGGCAAATAGCTTTGGGGGCTACGGAGGCGAAATTCGAAAATAGTGCTCTGCAATCCAGCCCGGACCTTGCAATGATAGTTAGAGGTAAATCAGAATCAAATAAGCATTAATATTTCCATTACTACAAGGAATTATTGATAAAACAATTAAAGCACAATAATAAAACCACAACAATTTCTATTTTTCAATGAGAACTTTTCATAATATAAATTTTTAACGGTGACCTAAGTGGGTGTGTAGGATCTTATAAGCAGACCCCTCAATGAGCATAAGCTAAATTCAATGAGCATCGGATAAGTACTTTTGGGATTCCTAGATAACAGCTACGCATTGATAAAGGGCTTGGCAAAGCCGATGCCAACATGGGGCACAGGGCTGACCGCCCCTAGTGACGTTCGCCCCTCTCCCCGAAAAAATCACCGCTCGGCACTGGGGTTGAAACAAACGGATGTTCTTAAAAATACACTTTTGAATACGCGACATGGTGAAAAGAAACTAGAATAACATCAATACGTGGTTGGAACAATGCAGTTATTAGGAAATATGTATATACACATTGCTTATATAAACATGACTCCAACAATACATCTTGGTCAAAGCATTTTAAATGTTCCTAAGATAGTGAACTGTATGTACTCTAATTTAAATTGATCCTCTTCATGAATCTGACACAAAGGGGCTAAAAACATGAAATGCCCGAAAACTTAACCAATAAGGTACCCATATCTTGCATTCGAAATAAAATTTTTCATGACCTTTCGGGCATTTTAAGGACATCCTAATGAATTTGTTGATCAAGATTACTACTTCTATTTAAATGCTTTTATTTCAAACTATAAATTTGCACTGCACTCAATTTGACGACACCTAGTAAATCACTATTTTTTACAAAGTGGGTACCATGCGTGAAACAATAAATGAAAAAAATCTGAAGTTATGCTGTTGGCACGCGTGCTTGATGTGTCTATACTTGTTCAATAGATGCTGTTCAAAAAACGTCTGGAATAGCACAGATTGCTTTTCTGCTACCTCTTACCACTAGTGTTTCAATCGGGCGAGCCACGTATTGTAGATTTGATTGCACATGCACAATGATTTCATTAAAAAGTTACAGAGATAGAGGTGGGGCAACCGCTTTTCACCAGTTGCTGCACAATGGGTCAGATACGATGTTAGGAAGGGGGTTAAATATCTCCAGATGACTTACAATTGTAATGTAAATAGCTGAATGCTAATAGTTGATGCCAACAAAAGTCGTGACCCCCTAATATCAGCTGACAATAATACGATAGAGCAGACAATAGAATCGTTTTGGCATATGCGTCATAGGTTTGCAACCAGCCACTTTTGAAGACAGCTCCTATGACCATGCGTACATGATAAATATGGAGAGGATAAGTGAAAAGCATCATTGTGTAATAGTAACAAATGAAGGAATAGCCACAGTGCTGGTTCTTCGCCAGATCCAAATAGCCGTGGACTGGAAGCCAGATCAATAAACAAATAAAAGAAAAGTGCAAAACGGCCTGAAGAAATCCCTTAAGCCTGGGCGAAAAATTAATATATTCACTTCAATATCCTAATATTTATTTAATATTTTCAATCACAAATCGATTGTCTTTTTGGCCGTTTTTCTCTGTCCTGCATTTATTCCCTATGTTTATAAACCTCAGATTAACAACTTCGATGTTCCATGAAGGCCAGAAAAGTTCTAAAGTCATCATTTTCGAACCTCCAAAGCGTTATGGCAAATTTATGAAAATGTAAAGTTTTTTTTTACTTCATCCAACCAGGACCTATTCCTTGTTGCTGTGCCTGCCACTGCGTGGCCGGTGGCATCTGTGAAGGCGTAAAGGGATGTAAATGTTGTTGCTGTTGTTGTTGTTGTTGTTGCGGGTGCTGTGGTTGCCCCATGTTATAAGCGTATTGTCCTTGATCTAGCCCTACGGGGATTTGTTCATGTGTTGCTATTACCTGCCCATGGGCAGGAGGAATTACTTGACCATGCGGTGGAACAGGCTGCGTAGGAATCAAGCCGTGCGCCGGAGGCATGCTTTGAGCGTGCATCGCAATACCATGCGGGTATATACCACCCATTGCCTGGGCATTCGGCATTGTATTTAGTACTTGTTGTCCTATAGCTATGTGCTGCGAAGTTACGTCTTGG